>PVJH01015476.1:0-29474 GCA_004026705.1 Nesogale talazaci
AAAAAAGGATAGTTCCAGAAACTCGACACAGAGTGCCTATGAGTTGGAATCAACCCCATGGCAGTAGGTTTAATTGTTATTGTTGTAGAAGTTCTTGTAGCACAGTGTTTGTTAAACACTCAGTCGCTCACTTAATTAAATCTGAAATATTGATGGTTCAAATCCACCCGTCACTCTATGATAGAAATGGTCATCTGCTTCCATAAAATTCTACATAAGCATTCATATTCATTTATGTATTCTGGTGGTATAGTAATTACTATTGTGTCGCTAACCACAAGGTGGACAGGGGAAACCACTTGCCACTCTATGAAAAAAAGAAACTTAGACTGAGCCCTGGTGGCCTTAGTGGTTGTGTGCGGAATTGCAGCCCACAGGGTTGGCAGTTCATATCCAGCAGCAGCTTTCCAGGAGCAAGGCTGGGCCTCCTACTCCCACCAGCGGGTAGTGATGCCCACACACACACACAAAAGCTTCCTACTTCTGTAAAGAGTCTTGGAAACCTGCAGGGGCAGCTTTACTCCGTCCTATAGGATGTCTGGGGTACACCCTGGTGTAGTCTATTTAGTGGTGACTCATTGGGCTGCTGTGAGGTCAGCAGTTTGAAACTGCCAACCACTCCATGAAAGAAAAACAGGACTTTCTACTCCAGTAAAGTGTTATAGCCCTAGAAACTCAGAAAAGTTCTACATTGTCACTATGACTCTGCATTGTCACTATGACTCTGCATTGACTGAATGGCAGTGAGTTTGTTTGGTTGATTTATTGGGTTTTTTTAATTACATATTTATAATACTGTAATAAAATTTAAAATGTTATTTAAAACATTCTCATTGACTAGGTAAAAAATGTTAATTAAGTATCAATCCTAGATTTTTTTTTTTAATTTCAAAAGAACCTATCTTCTGCAAATGGACGAAACAAAAGTCTTGGCTTTCCATCCCCCACGACTTTGAAAATATTTACTGGCACAAAATAAACTGTTTACAATTGTAAAGTGAACGCTCTTTTCTCTGAATCCCTGACTTCCTGTTTCTCTTCCAGATCCCAAAAAGGAAAGAAAAAGGAAAAGAAAGAACTCGTCTATTTAAGCTGACTCAGAGTCTCCTCGGGTCGTCTTTAGCTCGTTCCTCCTAAGAAATCGCTTCACGCGGCCAGGTCACCATGTAAAATGTCATTTTGGGTTTTGGTAAGCGGAAAAGAGGTCTTTCTGGACTAGAGGGGGGCATGCCTATGTAAGGGATCTCCGGACGCACCACCACGCAGCCCCCCTTCTGCAGCCTGCCTGGCTCCGGGTGGCACTGGCCGGCTCGGCCGCGCTCCTGGCCCCTCGCGCAGAGCTCGGGGACCCACGCCGCCGGCGGTGGAGGCAGGGGACTGGCCTTTTCACAAAGAAAGCTCCGAGCGGCAGGTAGCCTTCCTTCCACCCGGTTCGTGGTCAGACCTCTCTCCCCGCGGCGTTTCGCGAGCGCCCAGTGGTGGGGCTTTTTAAGGGGACAGCCGTCTCCCGGGCGGTCACCTTCGGGGCGCGTCGACATCCCGGCACTTCGAGGTGCTGCCAAGGGTTCGGGAGGGTGCCCAGAAGTTTCGCCTCTCCCATCACCGTGGCGCTCCGAGGCTGTGAGCGGCACTGCGCGCGGGGGCTGGAGGCGAACGTCCCCGCTGCCACCCTCTCGGACCACCCGCCGACGAATGTCACCCGAGACCGGAGGGCGCGAAGCCCCCGCCCCCGCCCCCAGAGCGGGGCCCTCCCGACGGTCAGTGCGGGGCGGGTGGGGGTGCCGCGGCGTCCGGTCCCAGGGCTGCGGCGGCGGGAGGCGAGGGGGCGAGCCCGCGCCCGCCGCTCCGCACCCCTCCCGGCCCGCCGTCCCCACCCCCACGCCCGGCGAGCCCCCTGGACGGCACGCTCCACCCGGGCGGCGCTCTCCGGCCCGCAGAAGCTGGGGTCACCCCTCGGACCCCGGCCCTGCCCACCTGCCTACCTCAGATGCCAGCCCCCAGCGTCCAAGCCGCGCCGGATCCCCGATCCCCCGGCTCTCAGTCCGCGCCTGCAGCTCTGCGAGCCCAGAGCGGGCGGGGCAGGTCACCGCCCCCGGCCGGGACTGGCGGTCGGAGTAGCCAATCGGAAGTCTCAGGTGACCAGCGGGCGTCATCGGAGGGTGGGGCTAGACCTTTGGCTCCTCCCAGTCATTCCCCAGGAGAGAGTGGTATGTAAGGGGTTCTCCCCCACTAACGCTTCCCTACAACTAGACATCAGAACCTGTTGAAGGGGTCACCCACTTTCCGTTCCCGCTACGTCCATTCGGGCCCGGACTGTGCTAACAACCTCTTTTTGTCTCTCTTCTAGCCAATCCAGCCAGTCAGTCTTCACCCTCTTCACCCTCTCACAGGCTAATTATTCTTCAGCGCCCTTAAGGAGTGGGAACCGACCCTGGGTTTGGACGTGACGATTTGAATAGCCATCCTGCCCAAGACTGGTATTGATATTCATTTGCCTAAATCTCCAGGAACAGATTCTCCAGGCAGCTACACAAGGCCTCCTTCCTGCTTTCCCAAGTTTGTCAAGACTCCCACTCCTGCCCCGACAATCCCCTCTGAGACATTTACTTACAACTTCCCATCCCGCTTTCAAAAGTTCTGGGTATGCGCTAAAAGTCGCCTCAACACAATCATCTTCATGTCAACCATGCCTATAGTCCATCTAGAAATAATTTCTTCTCGGGCTGAGCCCCAGTGGCGTAGTGGTTGTGCGCGGGACTGCGGCCCACTGGGATGGAGGTTCGATTGCAGCTCCATGGAGCAAAGGCTGGGCCTCCTACTCCCACCACCTGAGGGCAGTGATGCCCCCCCCCCCCCCCCAAAAAAAAAAAGAATTTATTCTCTCTTTCCTGCGCCCTTACAGCAAACCAAACTCACTGCCATCTCATCTCATCAGTGCTGAAACCCACACCCTCCACCCCACCCCTACCCCAACTCCCACCCCATGGTTTTCTGACACTGTGCCTGCTTTCCGGGAGTAGAAAGCCCAATCTTTCTCGAGGTTTCAAACCGCACACCATACAGACCACAATCCAACGTTGGCTCCCTTAACACTTAGGGGGTTTTGCCCTTCTTGGCCACTTAGCTCATTCTCTGTTGTTAGATCCTCTTGGATCACTTCCAACTGGTTGCCACCCTGAGCCTAACAGAAGGAACCAAACCCAGGCCCTGTATCCTCGTTCTATTTTGCATATGACTTATCTCTGCTCCTGATCTCTCCAGAAGACTGTGGGCTCTTTGAAAGTAAGAACTTTCTTGTTGCTTCTTTTTACTTGCTTTTTTTTTTTAATCTATTTCAAGACTCAGCACAGAGCATTGCATCAGTAGACCAGTGATTCATTTCATTTCATTGGGTTTTACATTTCAAGCTGGGGGCTGGAGACGCTGGACTCCAGGGGGGAAACCAGAGAAAGAGAGAGTTTTAAACAATTTGGATACGTAATCCTCCAGGTAAGAAAGTCAGGCCAGACAAATGCTCCCCTCCGTTTGCAGCTGTCCAAAAGAGGATGTCAAATGGTTTTCTTCCCCACCCCCACCCTTTTTTTAAGTTTATCTCACCTTATTTAGAAGAATCCCAACAGAGATAAAGATTTACAAAGTTCCTCAGAGGCAAGGCAATAAGAGGAGACAAGTAACATATCAGCAAGTGAGAATCGGGCTTCCATATTTCTTCCAGATGAGTACTAAATTTGGACTGCATCCCAGACTACCCCCACACATCAAATTCCTTTTGCCTTCTGTGGGAGCTGATGATGCATATCATATGAAAAATTGTCTCCAAACAGCTCTGCTGGCAACAATCAGGCTGGACTGGGCTCATTTTACAGAGTATGCAGGAGGGGGTTTGTTTTGTTTTGTTTTAAACAGAGTTTGAGCAACTCGCATAATTTAACATGAAGGAGTAAGAGAAAAAGAATGCAAAGGAGAATCACTTCCGTTTTTTTTTTCCTCATCAGAAATATTAAACAGACAGAAAGAACTGAGTGAGTAAAGTCAGAAAAGAAACTTTCAAAACAAGACTGTCATCCTTGTAAGACTCAGCTAGCGTGTACTTACTGTCACCTTTTTCTACAGACTTGACCAACTGTATTTGAATTTATTTGACTGTGGAATACAATGGAACAGCAGCCCTGTTTCTGGACATCCTAAGGAAAATGCATGGTGTGGCAATCACCTAAATCTGGTGTCAATTTGAGGCATAAGAGGGTAGGCGTGGCGTCTAGTCTATCAATCTGGAGGTAGCCAATAGGGACCTCTGTGTGGGCATGATTTTCTCCTCTGAGAATTCTGGGAAATCTGGTACTTCCTTCCTTCTTGGAAGCAGGAGACACTCTCAGTTCACTTCCGTGGAGACTTTTGACTGACAACACTCGCATGGAGACTCTCTACGGACAAGGCTCACTTCCTGTGAGACATCCCTGAGGAGAAGCCACATGGAGCTACCCTGATGCTACCAGACCTCTGAAGCAGGAGACACCACAGAGAGACCCCTGCCAACACTGAGATGCTTACCACGCCACTGGATCAAAGACTTTCTACTCACTGGCTTGTGGTCGCTCTGCACTTGGCATCATTTTATGTGTTTCATGAGTCTGAAGAGGACTTCCATATTGGTATCAGACATATGGCTAATATGGGACTTAGGACCTTGGACAGGACTGAGTTGGGATGATTTCTTCCTGTACAATTACCCTTTATATAAAACTCTCTCATATACATATGCACGTTTATGAGTTTGTTTCTCTAGTCTACCCGGACTAACACACATGGTAAAGGGAGTATTATTTGACAATTGAAACAAGTAAAGTGCTGATATATACATATATATATATATCTTGGAAATAATATGCTGGGTGAAAGAAATCCATCAGACAAGGTTGCATATTGCGTCTGCATTTATATAAAATGGAAAGAAAACGAAAAAAAAAATCTGCCATCCAGTCCATTCCAACTCATACCGACCTTAAAGGACAGGACAGAACTGTCACTAGGGGTTTCCCAGGCATAATTCCTTACTGGAGTAGAAAGTCCCGTCTTTCTCTCATGGTGGTTTCTTCCAGGGTGGTTTGAACTGCTGCCCTTATGGTTGGCCGCCCATAAAATGGACAGGATAGGCAGTTTTCGAAACATAAAACAGATTCGTGTTTGCCTAGTCCTGAAGAGAGGTGCCCTGGTGGTGTCGTGGTCACATGTTGTGTCAAATTGACTTGATGGCCGGTTGTTGTCGTCAATGAGCTGAGGGAAAGGAACCCCGGGGCCTTGACGAGTGTTGAGTATAAAGTGCAAGTTGCTGAGGGAATAAAGCACGTGTGTGGGAAAGTGATAAAGACAGTAACCACTTACGGGTGCTACTCCCTGCGTGTTGTTCCAAGGGCTTTGTTGTTGTCTCTAGAGGCCCTCGAGTGGAACTCAGGGACCCTCCATATGACAGAAGGACACACTGCCCAGCCCTGTACCATCTTCACAATTGTTCCTATGTTTGAACCCATCAGGGTGGCCACCGGGTCCGTCCATCTAGTTGAGAGGCTTCCTCTTTGTCGCTGCTTTACCAAGCGTGATGTTCTTCCCCAGGCTGACAATTACAGAAATTGTCCCCCCATTATACAGACAGTGTAACTGAGGCACAGAGAGGCTGAGTCCCTCACCCGAGGTGATCCAGATTTTAAATAGTGGAACTTGGATTGGGAACATAGCTACCTGGGCTCCAGAAGAGCTACAGTTCCATGCTGCCTCTCAGCTTCGTTCAAGAAGTTACACTTACAAACTCTGAAACCAGGCATTCAAGAGGGCCTGGAGGCTTTGTATGTTGTCTGAGGGGCTGGGAAATAGGAGTGGCATTACCTAACGTGGAGAAGTGAGAAGGGACATCTAGTTCAGGGGAAGAAGGATGAGACCTAGCTGGGATATACTGAGCCCTGCTTGGGGAACCATAGAAATGTCCTGAGAGGGAAAGTGGGCATGATGTTAGGCAGGCTAAGTTGGGAGAGTGATCTGGGCTTAGGCAGACATTTCTAAGGAATCTTCGTAATGGGTAGACTACTGGTGACTTGACATGTTAGGAATAAGGGCAGAGGAGTTAGAGAGAACAGGGATAAGAGAAACTGGTAAATCCATATGGTTTCTGCAACAGAGAGAATGAAAACCTTAGGTTCAGAAAGCAGACGTGCTAGCATGTAAGATAAATAAATGAAAGACAAGAGGAAGAGGATTGAGAATGAAAAAGTGGGGCTGGAAGGAGTAAGGTCTGGTGCTTGGGGCACAACCATGCTGTACAGGTGTTGACAGCCTAGGCTGGTTACCTGTAGACCTGAGGGTATTTGAGAACTCTGGGTCCAAGGAGGCTAGCCAACAGTGGGGGCGCCTCCAATGAGTGTGTGGCTCTGGCTTCCCAGCATGTCCCCAGGGACCAGGGTACAACAGCCTGCTCTATGCTTTGAGTCTACAGAAAGCCAGGAGTCTTCAACCTCATTTCGCCAGGTTAGCTAGATTCCCACTCTCACAGCCAGATTGTGATCACTGGTCCTGCAAACCAAGGCCAAGACTGATTACTGAAGTACCTTGAGGGATGGTCAGCAATGTCTTTGCCAAGACTCATGAAGGTAGAAAAATAAACAAAAGGCACACAGCTCTACACAAGAGTCCCATAATGACACCATGATGGGGGTCAGTGTGCTGGAGGTTAAGTGCCTACCAGGCAGAAGGGATCATTCTACCACAGAACCTAATGACAGCTGAGAAGGAAAAACCTTCTCTCCCTTTCCATTATATTGCATAAGGGGAGAACTTAAGCCAGAAGACAAAGGAACCAAAAAACACCACAGAACTGGCCACTGCACAGCCCCCGACAATGATGAGGAAAGGCACGTTGTAAGATTTGGGTTATTTGCTTTGTAAAAATTGGGAAATGAAAACAGGATCTTCAAGAGATGGAGCAGGCTGAGTTCAAGTAGATGGTTAGAAGCAGAGAATTTTCCGTGAGGAGAGGAGATCTGAGATGGGAGAAGCGTTGGTTCATCAGAAAGAGCTAGGGACTGTTGGGACAGCGAGTAGGACACAAGGGCCCAGCCCAGCACAGGAGGCCTCATTCTCTGTGAACCTGAATGAGGGTACAAGTCAATGGGTCTCAACCTGGGGGTCGAACAAAAACACATATTTCTGATGTTCTTCAGAACTGAGACACAGCTCCTCTCTCTATCCATCTCCAGATGGGCCCGTCCACATATGAGTACAGGTCAGGAAAACTGTTACCCATGCTACACCATGCTTCAAGACAAAACTTCATTGATTTGTCATTAGAAATAAATATTTCACAATATATCATTACATATTATTTTTGTGATTCATCCTTGTGCTTTCATTACGTTCAATTTGTAATACTAAAAATACATCCTGCATATCAGATATTTACATGACAATTCATAACAGTAGCAAAATGACAGTGATGACGTAGCAGTGAAAATAATTTTATGGTTGGGGGTCACCATAACATCCGGAACTCTATTAAGGGTTGTGGCATGAGGAAGGTTGAGAACTACTGGTGTAAGTTAATGACTGAGCTAATGAGGGAGGTGTCCTGAGGGTGATGGAGTCATCGTGCCCAGCAACCAGGGAAAAGCTTTGCCATCAGTTGCCAGTCTCAGATGCCAACAGTTGACTTTGAGGAGTTCAACAGTAAGGTCAACCACAGTCTAATGTGAAGTGTCTGTTGGAGGTTTCTTCTAACATCCTTACCCATGGAGTAGGCGCTTCCAGAAGACCTGTGAGGATGCTTAAAGAGACACTGGATTGTTACCAAACTGACTAAAGTCAAATGTTGGTATCCTTAAGCTTGCACAGAGTATTTATCTGAAAGGTGGCATGTGCACAGCAGAAAATTCAAACACTTAAATTTAGCAAGACTGGTCCGGGCAGTGGTGGGACTGCAGCCCACAGGGTTGACAGTTCAAATCCAGCAGCAGCTCTCCAGGATCAAGACTGGGCTTCCTACTCCCACCAGGGCAGTGATGCCACAAAAAGAAAAAGAAAAAAAAAAAGGAAAACTGCGCCAATGAAGCAGTGGAAATTCAAAGTCAGAGAGGGCTGTCCTCGTCTTTTTTTAACCCCAGGGGTTGGTTTTGCCTCAGCTACTTGAAAGATAATAGGAGGTGACATGGAGCAACATGTTGAGTTACCAAGCAAAATGAAAAGTTCATTACTTATATCTTTGTTTTCAAGTAAACCCTTTCTTTTACTGAAGCAAGTTCCTATGCAGTCACAGTACTGTGAACTGTAGCATGGCTATATTTCTAAGCTATCTACTCAGATCAACATGAAAGCTTTTTTAAAAATGCCCCATAGTCATTCTAGTTGTAAATACTTTATTTTTCAGAATCTGAAAGCAATATCAACCTATTTTTATTGGAAAATGTGAAAAGATAGATCAAAGAAGAGACCTGGTTCCCTGATTGACAAGCACATTAACATTTTGCTCTCTTTCCCTCTAATCTTATGTTCAACTATATATCATGTTTGCTCTCGTTGATGAGATTCTGCTAAAAGTTTTTTTTGAGATTCTGCTAATATTTTATCTGCTTTATGCAAAACACTTTATTGTGAAATTGTCCTTGTCGTTAAGTGTTATTTGAAAACATTTTAACCATTTTATTGGCATATAAGTCACATATAATACAATTCAATAGTTCAATCATATTAAGAAGGATTATTCAGGGCTGAGCCCCGGTGGCATAATGGTTGAGTGCAGGACTGCGGCTCCCATGGTTGGTGGTTCAAATCCAGCAGCAGCTCTCCAGGAGCAAGGCTAGGCCTCCTACTTCCACCAGGGGGCAGTGATGCCCACACCAAAAAAAACTGAAAAAAATAGAGACGGATTACTCAGTCATCACCACAATTAATTTCAGGACGTATTCTTCTTCATTTTACTCATTGTTATTAGCTCCCCATTATTCCTCCAGGAAACCATTAATCCAGTTACTGTTGCTATAGATTTACCTATCCTGGATTGCAGCAAAACATTTAACATGGCACATAAGAATTCCTTAACACATTAAACTATTCTCTTGCTATTAAATAAACTCACTGTCAGTAAGTTGATTCTGTCTCATATCTTCTTAGGTCATTTCCAACTTCTCACTATTATAAAAATATGACTAAACTAGACCTCAATCATTTGTAATTTAGAGAAAGCCATCAAAAAACATAAAGGAAAGGGATACCATTTTAACACTGCTTCTTTTTTACTGATATAACAGCCTTCATAATTGCTTACAGATAAAAACAAAGAAACCAGATTTTAATTTCCAGACAAAAGGGATTGTGTTGGCCAAGGAAGTATCGGCAGTCTGAGCAGGGTATTGTCTGCATGCCCAGTGGTGCCTCCTCCTGGAGACTCCTTGGATTTCTTCAGTTCAAGGGGCCAACCTGACTTCAGCGCTCCCAAGATGGCCAAGAAACTGGACTACAACCTGGAGAAAATAGATAACAAAGAAGAACCCACGGTAACCATGCATCCCAATTATCTCTCATTCCTGCAAGCTTTCAAGAAGGCCCTGGTCCTGGCCATACAGGTGGAAGAGCAGGTCAGCAAACAAATCAGCAGCAAGAAATATCTCCAGTGATGACTGCAAATAAATCTGAAAATCACGTAAGTTTCCCACAAACTTTTTGAAGCCCCCTTGTGTATCTATCACACAATTTTTACCTGTTAATTATTACAGGTTTTAGCCTAATTGACAGCAATTACAATAATCTGTTCCATGATCCATGTCGTTTTATCATCACCCCACCCTCCACCTTCACTTTCTCTGTACTGACTCTAGTAACCACTAATCAACTTTGATATCTATGAAAAAATTAAAAATGGGTTTGTGTCATCATCCAGCATCTCTGAAAATTCATATACTATATATATTAAACAGAGTTCTCTAGAGAAACAAAACCAGGACACTAATGATTATATATATATGTATATCTCAAAGATATAAACAGTCAATCTATAAAGAAGTACAGATGGCTCAGTGAAACTTACTTTCCTGAGACAGCTGATGCTCTGACAGTCCTTCAAGTTTGAGGGCCACCAGATAGTCCCCTATAGAGCAATTCAGGCTATCCAACCACGGGCAGCAAACAGCAAGGCAGGTCACCCACAATCAGCCAGATGACAGGATCTGACAGTCCCTAGCACAAGCGATGTATACTCTAAAAGTGTGGCAAAGCAGGTCTTGAAGGAACCTCAAACTACAGTGACACAGCTCACGGGTTAGGTGCCCCCCAGGTAGTGTAGTTTGCAAACTGAGGCAGAGAACAAGCGAAGGCAGCTGCACACTGGTCTGATCCTCAAAGAGCAAGAGACAAGAATCCCACATGTGTTCATTGGCCATGTTGGCACAATAAAACTACCTATCACACTATATAAACTTGATATCAGGATGATAGTTTGATTTTGTATAGGAACGAGATGAAATTTCTTCAATTCCCTCTATTATTTTTGTAAACTTCTTCGATTCCCTACATTATTTTTGTAACTTATGCAAATGACCACTGTTTCCATAACTTGCTCAAAGCGAAAAGTGATGCATGTAAAATTATCCTCAATCAAGTGGTATGAAAAGGAATACCTGCTTTTGAAGATTTTCATTCTATGAACTTCAAACGTGACAATTCATAAGATGTACTGTATTAGCTAAATTGTGATTCCCAAGTCTTAACTAGCTTTTTAAAATGAGTTCTATGTCCTGATGAGCCTGTGTGTGCAGAGGGAGCTGCTTGGCAGACAGGGATTTCAAGCAGCAGACTTCAGGCCTGTCTTCTGAGTGCCTCTGGGTGGGCTTGACCTATCAACCTTTCGGCTGGTAAACACAATTTATTTAGGTGCAAAGACAGTTAGTTCCTAACAAAGAAACAGAGTTAATACTGGTCACTTAACATAAGTTAAATTTTCCCTGATTTAATATTCCCCCATTAATATTTGGATGTCTTCTTCTTTGTCTTCCTCTTCTCAAAACTGTAAAAAAAATGTTAGGAAACAAGTGCTTAAAGAGAAAGAAGTAGCTAAAGAGATTTTGATTATTTTGCCCCCTAATTTTCTTTTGTGTCAAGAGAACCAAAAGTTGGTTAGTTCAGTAAATGATGAAAATCTCAAAACAACTCAATGCCATCACATAATGACCATGCTTACAGGACAGGGTGGAACTGACTCTGTGAGTTTCTGAGACTGTAATTCTTTTTTTTTTTTTTTTTGGCATCACTGCACTCCAGTGATGGGAGTAGGAGGCCCAGCCCCACTGCTGGAATTGAACCTCCATCCCAGTGGGCCGCAGTCCCACGCACGACCACTAGGCCACCGGGGCTCAGCCCGAGACTGTAATTCTTTATCATAGTAGAATGTCTCATCTTTCTCCCACTGAGTGGCTGGTGGTTTCAAGCAGCTGACCTTGACAGTCGTGGGCCAACTCAGAGTCACGAAGCTCCCAGGGTTGCCCCAAGATAACCATAGAAAGGCTTAATGACATTGCCTTTCACCAGCGCAGTCACCAGCGCAGACCACCGTTTATTGACCCCATAAAGATTTCCCGTCTCATAAGCCCTGCAGAGTGGTATGAGTCAGAATCTGCTCAATGGCTGTGGTGCGTAAGTTCAGTTTAAAGCTCTAGAGAGGTGGCATCGGCTTGTGTAAACATTTACCGCCCTGGAAACTCTGGGGCAGTTCCATTCTGACCTAGAGGGTAGCTATAAAAGGTCAGGAGTCTGACTCCAGGGGGAGCTGACTCACCCTAAATTCATGATAAGTGAGAGGCCTGGTGATCTGCTTCCCAAACTAGTCTGTATACACCCTGTGGATCACAGACACCCACTCTGGAACCAATCATGGGGCAGGCCAAGCAGTGTTTTGTTCTGCCCTATATGTGATTGGCACAAGCCAGGGCCAAACCACATCCAAGACAAGAGTACAATTATACAGGGGCTTTCAAAAATTCATGGGAAGGTACCATCACCTTTTTTAAAAAAAATCATTTTATTGGGGGCTCATACAACTCTTATCACAATCCATACATAAGTCCATATGTGTCAAGCACATTTGTACATCTGTTGCCTCCATCATTCTCAGAATGTTTGCTTTCTATTGAAGCTCTTGGTATTGGCTCCTTGTTTTTTCTCCCCCTTTCCCACTCTCCACTCCCTCATGAGCCCTTGATAACTTATAAATTATGATTACTTTGTCATCTGTCCCGTGTCTCCCTTCCCCCACTTCCTCATTGTTCATACCCCAGGGAAGAGGTTACATGTAGATCTTTGTAATCAGTTCCCCCTTTCAACCCCACCTTCTCTCTTTCCCAGTATCTCCACTCTCACCACTGGTCTTGAAGGGATCATCTGTCCTGGATTCCTCATGTTTCTGCTTTCTATCTATACCAGTGTACATACTCTGGTCTAGCCAGATTTGTAAGGTAGAAATGGGATCATGATAGTGGGGAGGAGGAAGCATTGAAGAACTAGAGGAAAGTTGCATGTTTCATCATTGTTACACTGCACTCTAACTGGTTCATCTCCTCACTGCGACCCCTCTGTAAGGGGAAGTCCATTACCTACAGATGGACTTTGGGTCCCCAACCTGTACGCCTCCTCATTTACAATAATATAACTTTTAGTTCTTTGATGCCTGATCCTTTCGACCCCTCGTGGTTGAAACACACAAGCTTGTGTGCTTCTTCCATGTGGGCTTTGTTGCTTCTGAGCTAGATGGCTGCTTGTTTACCTTCAAGCCTTGAAGACCCCAGACGCTATATCTTTTGATAGCTGGGCACCATCAGCTTTCTTCACCACATTTGCTTATTTGTCTTCAGCGATCCCAACGTGAAGGTGGGCTCACAATGATATGATTTTATGTTCTTTGACGTCCACATGGAAAGAGCACACCAGCCTGTGTGACCATGAGGTGTCAAAGGGATCAGGAATCAGGCACCATTACCCTTTAATTCCATATTTCCATGCACTTTTTGAAGCCCCCTTTTTAGAAATGTAGTTAAAAGCTTTAAATTAATATGATTTGAATATCTATGTATCTAAATTTAAATGCATGCATATAAAAGCAAATCAAAAAATCCTTTACTGCAATTTGTCATTTGAATAATGTCCAGAAGGAGAAAATGAAAATTTGTGCTTCCACCCCCTTGGAAAATAACAAAGCTATCGGATGCTCAGATATGTTAGTTACGCTATCTCATGTAAAATTGATAAATAGAGTGAAGGGGTGGAGTCTAGCCTGTCGATCAGGTCACAGCCTATTTGTACCTTATTGTGGCACGGCCTTCTCAGAATGAGGATCTGGGACACCCTCCTCCCCGCCCGCGCCCCCCCAAGTCAGATTCACTTTCCTGCTGTCTAGTCACTTGCAGAGGTGCCAGAGACATCGCCATTGGATCCACACAACTCTGCACCCACCAGCCTGTGATCACCTTTCACGCTGCATCATTGCATGTGACTGCTTGAGTCTGAAGAGGAATTTATGGATAAGCATTGGACTTACGGACTTGATCTGGACTGGACTGGGATGTATTTTTGATCTACGATAACCTCTGGATATAATCCTCTCTCTTATACATATATGAATATCACAGGATTTGTTTCTCTAGTCAACCCAGTCTAACCCACCAGGTTAGATAAATTTCTTTTTAGCCGCCAAGTCATTTTGTCAATTTGTGGTGCTTATAGAAAAATAAGTTTCCAGTCTATATTATCACTTATTGCTATGCTTTACAATGTCTACTCTATTGATTTGTGTTTGTATACTTCTATGTCGACTTTGTCTCAAGCATCTGTAATAAGACTTTTTATTTTCTAACAACTATCATTGTTGCTGATTGCTGTGTTTACTGCAGCTTTGTTGTTATTACTGTTGTTGTCATTATATTTACGATTTGCATCTTGTCTCTTCCAACAGCCATTCCTCGTTCTGGCCTTCCCTGCGTTCAAGTTTCATATGAAGAACAACACAACTATCCAAATGCCCTTTGTGCTTAGACTAGCTCTAAGTTTCCAATTAAAATGACTATTAGATAAAGCAGAGACTTCTTCTCTTACTCTATGTAAATGGTAGAAAGATAGAAATCGGGAAGCTTGCCGAAAATACTCTGATTCCTTTGTCTTCTAAGACCGTAATGAGCTGTTTGGGGTGCCAAACTTAGGTTTGAAAAAAAAATCGACCTTGTAAAAAGGAAGCTTATCTTCCTAGGCTAGTAAAGCTTACTTAAGTAGAATGCCAAATACAAATCACGAAGTAAGGAAAAGATGGCAGAGGAGCCTGAGTGATAGTAGCAGCTTGCAATCAGCTGCTGACCAAAGGGTGGGCAGTTTGAAACCGACTAGGAACACTGCACAAGGTAGGCCTAGTGATCTTCAATGAAGCCAAGTATGCCCTAGAGAGCAGTTCTAGTTTCTAATACATGAGGTCATTGTGAGCTGGGGCAGCTCGATAGCAATTAGAAAACATGTCAACATCAGTACTTTCAATGCCGGTGACTTTTGAGGTCTAAAGAAGCATATTATAGCTAAGTACAAAGACTCCTAGCATACCGTTCTTGGTGATGTGGTGTGCCAACAAGTCCATTCCAATTCCTTATGACCCTGTAGGACAGGATAGAACTGCCCTAAGACTGTGATCTTTCCTTCCTGTTTTCTCTGAAAGGAGATGTGATAATTTAGGAATGTATCAGGGTCGTGGCTGAACAAGATGATGAGCATATTGCCATTTAATTGTATGCATAAACAGGGCAGAAATGATACGTTGACAGTAACAAAAAATTTTAAAGCAAGGAAGCAGAAATGTGTTTCCTTGCAGTTCTGTTGGTTAAACGTTCTAATTAGAGTCTTGGTCATGTGGATTCCTTTCTTTTTCTTTTGAATCTTTATGGAATCAGATTGCCATGCTGCCCTCTCACAGAGCATTGGGTGGAGTTCAAACCTCTGGCCTGTTGGTTAGTAGCTGATCCCTTAACCACTGTGCAACCAGGACTTCTTGGCACAGAAGCAGTCTACCAAGATTCTAGATTCATAATTGCTTTATTCCTTTTTGCTCATAAAATGTCTGAACAGGTAGGTATTAGGGTAGTTTTCAGAACCCCATTGCTTACTGTGGAATTTTACTCAGTCACCAAGACCTCGTCTAAAGTGCAACTCATGCAAGTTGATCTTGACTCACAGCAACCCTGGACAGGGTTTCCAAGGCTGTAACTCTGTACAAGAGCGGGTAGCCTCTTGGTGGGTTTGAACTGCCAACCTTGCAGTGAGGAGTCCAATTCTCAGCCAACAGTGCCACCAGGACTCCTTAAAAGTGCAACAGCAAGAGCACAGCCTCCATTGATTTAGTGCTGGAGAAAGCTCATTGCTTTTCAGCTGATTATCTAACCTTTTATAAAATATTATTGCGGGCTGAGCCCCGGTGGCGTAATGGTTGTGCGTGGGACTGCGGCCCACTGGGATGGAGGTTCGATTCCAGCTCCACGGATCAAAGGCTGGGCCTCCTACTCCCACCACCTGAGGGCAGTGATGCCCCCAAAAATTAAAAAAAAAAAGTGTTGCTTTGCTCTTTACACATTACTGGCACTAATGCAGCCACCTCCTTCCCTTCCCTGAAAAAGGAGGCCCAGGTGTAGTTAACCTGGTAGGAAACTATTCAAGCCCTCTTACATACATTGTAGAGACTCATTTGAGTATGTGTGGCTTACATTAGTTGCTAAGGGGTGATACCTAAAAAGAAAAGCTATGACTCGCCAAGCTAGTTAGGTTATCACAGACCTCATGTTCCCTTTGAAGCTTAAACTTCTCTCAGGAATGAAATCCGTTCAAATGGCCAGATGCATTGCTCTTTCCCAGATCTGCCAGCTAACAGAAAAAAAATAATAAAACATTGGAACTCATAGTTGGATTAGTCTGTGGCTTTGAGATTTCCCACAGGACGACGTATAAAATAGACAGGGAATTAAGGAAACTTGAAATGGCTTGCAAGGACCTCTGGTTGTCCACTGAGTGACTCCTTGAGCTGCCGAGTGCAAGTTCAGCCGTTGGAACTGACCAGTCATTCCACAAGAGGAAGATGAGGCTGTTGGCTCCTATGAAGATTTAAAGTCTTGGAACCCCAAAGAGGCATTTCTGCTTTGTTCTGTAGGGTCGTCATGAACTGAATTCAACTCGTTTCCAATGAATGAGATGCTTTGCTGGGCTCTGAAGAGATATTCCACCACTGGCCTGTCAGTTCGTAGCACTGTGGTGAGTTGTGTGCTGCTGGGAGCGATGTCACTCGTATTTCAAATACCCGCAAGGTCAACCAAGGTGAACAGATTTCATCAGAGCTTCTAGACTAACAACCGACTTCCAAGAAGGAATAGATTGCCCTCTTCTGAGAGATTAGCCCCTTTTAGTGGCAGCGATCATTTACTTGTGATTAGTTATAAGTCAGAGCTACGTGTCCTTTAAAACACGAGAGTTGACTAAGAATTGACTCAACAACTGTTTTGCTGTTGCTGCTTAATGTTAAAATCTGTGAAAGTTACAGCAACCGGTGACTAACCCCAGCCTTCAGGGAAATAGGAGTGTAGTGAGAGAAACTTCCTAACTAGGAAACAGAACATGGAAGCAGGGTGTAATTAATCCACTGATAGGTAGAAAGGCTCGGGGCTATAGAACAATAGAGTAGATATCTAACGCAGTCCTGAGGGGACCAGGAAAGAGTCGCTGGAGGAAGGGGTGTCCTGACAAAGACGTAAAGGACAAGGAGTTAATCCAGGTGAAAAATTCAGAGAGAGCCCAAAGTGTTTCCAATGAACAGATCCGTCTGTAGAAAGGAGAGAGTGGTATACTCGCCGGGGCTGAAGCTGAGGCATGCTTAGCAGCTGAACATGCTGACTGTCTGCAGCACCCAGGAACTCCAGGTAAGAAGGATGAGATGTAGTCCATGAATATGGCCTTTCTAGCCATCATTCCTTATAATTCTGATAATTATAATTATGTTATAATGCTGATCTCTCTGTCTGTGGCTACGATCTCATTTGGAGGGAGCTCTTTGCTGTGCTAATGGACAGGAACAAGGTGTGATTAAGTGTCCAATCAAGGAGGAAGAAATCAAAAGGTCAAATGGTGCATTGCATTAGGTAAGTCTGCTGTTCAAGACCTCTTTAAAGTGGGGCTCTGAGGACCAGGTGTGCCTGACCCAAGCCGTGGCACTTTCTTTCATTCTTTTAAATCTTTTTATTCGGGGTTCATACAACTCTTATCACAATCCACACATACAACCATTGTATGTCAAGCACATTTGTACATATGTTGTCCAAGTGACATCAGTCCTCCACAAACTGCCATGGTATTTTCAACAGCCTCATATACATGTGTAAATTGGACATTGTATAGGGAAGATCAAAGAAGGAGCCGTGCATGTGGATTAGGGTGTTGGTGAGGAATATTGAAAGTACCATGGACTGAAGAAATAAGAAGCCAATGTGTCTTAGAAGTATAGCCAGAGGGCTGAGCCCCGGTGGCGTAGTGGTTGTGCACGGGACTGCGGCCCACTGGGATGGAGGTTCAATTCCAGCAGTGGGGCTGGGCCTCCTACTCCCACCACTGGAGAGCAGTGATGCCCAAAAAAAAATAAATAAATAAAAGAAGGAAATACTGCATCTTTAAAAAAAAAAAAAAAGAAGTATAGCCAGAATGTGCCGCAGAGGCAAGGATGGCAAGACTTCACCTTACATGGTTCAGACATGTTGTCAGGAAAGACCGGTCTCTGGAGAAGGACATCACGAGTGGAAAAGTAGAGTGGAAAAGTACAGTGAAAAAGAGAAAGGCCCTCAAGGAGATGGACTGACACGGTGACTGCAAGAATGAGCTCAACAATAAGAAACATCGTGTGGGTGGCTGGGTCGGACAACGTTTCCCTCTATTGTAGATCAGGTCACCGTGAGTCGGCACCACCTCGAAAGTACCTAACAAAGACACGTCTCCAATTGAGTAGAGGGTGAGACTCAAAGTGCCACTTTCTATTTCCTGGGGAGTGGGGTGGGGCGGGGTCTACTGACAGCAAAACACTCCACCTCGTCAAAGCCATTCTGTGTGGATAAGAGTCCTCTCAGACAAAGAGAACAATGCCAGCACCATCAGAAATGAACCCTGTTCAAGATCTCTGTCTGAAGGAGTGGAGGCAGAGAACAGAGGCACCAGAGGTGGTAGCATGGGAACCAGGGCCAGAGCAAAGGAGCCCGGGCAAGACGAGAAGCAGAGGGGGAAAGACCAGGAGGCACTTAGAGAGGCGGCTCTGCCACTACAGAGCAGGACGTGGGGCTGGCTTCCTGGCCCATCAAGGCAGAAGCCAAGGGACCATGCAGCTGAGGGCTGAGAACCGGAGAGCGATTGGGCTGATGGCTGGCTGAGAAGAGTTGCTGCTGCTGTGGACCAATGATGGTACCCTTGCGATTTATTCATCCTGACTTGGGGTCACCTGTGGCTTTCCCTACTACACAGCCATAATCGTGAGTTTGTTTGTGGCCAGGGAGTTCTGTGGTCATTGAAATGACTGCTCGAACCCAGCAGAAAAATAGATCACCACTGTGGGAGACTCCTGGGCATCAGAAGGTAGAGAAGCGGGGAAGGTGGAGACGTGACTTCTGCTTTGGCCTCCGGATAGTTTCTCAAGTGCTTTGATAAACTCGGGAAGAGATGGTACTGATATGAATTTAGGTAGGGGTTATTGGGTGGCAGGGAGAAAGGAATGGATCTGAAGGTTGCACTTGGAAGGAAGAATTGATATGTGAGGAGGGAAGAGAAAGGGTCAAGATATATTTATGTCTGAAGAGGTCAACTGAGTACATAACAAGAGAGGAAGCCATGGGGGAAGGTGATGGGGTTAGATTTTCATATTTGTTTCATTTGAGGTGTCTGTGGACAGGCAGGCATTTAGGAAGTAGTTAGAAGTTTATATTGGTTTTCTATTGTTATAATAACAAATTACAATAACAAATGGTCACAAAGGCTATATGTATATATATATGTAGAAAGATATCTAATATAAGAAAGAGACAGTTGATTAATCTATAAAGCAGTACAAATGGCTCGGTGCAACTCACTTGCATGAGACAGTTAATACACCGGCAGTCTTGAGGGCCGCCACACAGTCCTCTGTAAAGCAGTTCAGGATATCCAGCCACAGGCAGCAAACAGTAAGGCAAGTCACCAACAGTCAGCCAGATGACAGGGTCTGACAGTGCCCAACTCCAGTAACATTTTTTTGCTTGAAGGAAACTCAACTTACAGCAACACAGTCCATGGATTAGGTGTCTCATGGAGAGTGTAGCTTGCAAATTGAGGCACAGGACAAGCAAGGCAGCTGACTGCACACTGGCCCAAAGATCCAGGAGCAAGAGAGAGAAAGGTGAGGTTCGCCGAGTCATTTATATCTCTGTCCTTCGATTAATCTCATGTGTTCATTGACCATGTTGCCACAACAAACGTATCTATCTTCATTGGCCATGTTGGCACAACTAACCTGCCTGTCACAGAAATAGATCATTTCCCCATTCTGTTGATCAGAAGTCTGGCATGCACGATGTTCAACTAGCTTTATACTGGGGTTTGCAAGACCGTTCTTTTCTAGAGATGCTGGGAAAGAATTAATTTCTCATCTCTCTCAGACCAGACAGCAAAGTTCCTCTCATTTTAAGAACTCATGAGATTCCATCGGGCCCACCCAGCTATTCCAGGATAATCTCCTCCTCTCAAGGTTCTTGATCTTAAGCATATTTATAAAATAGCATGATAAAATCATGATAAAATGATAATACCATGATAAAATGAAGATTGAAATTGTCACCTTTTACCATTTAAACTAATGGGCTCATGGGGATTAAAGTGTGGAAATGTTTGGGGAAACTATCGTTCAGCCTGCTTCACCTTCAAGTCTGAAGTCAGAAGTTGATGCTGAACTGGAGATTATATATTGCACAGATATTTTCATGTTGAATGGTAATGAAGGTGAGGGGAGAGAAGGCAAAGGAATACATGGGGGAATCTTCTCCCTGCTCACCTGGCTCATTTATCCCTACTAACCTCTTCTTCCACATCCCACATATACACAGGATGCTCCTATCACACCTGGTGATGTAGCCTTCCCTTCAAGAGTCCAAGTGTTTGCACATGCTGTTGCCTCTGCCTGGAATAGCTGGAGTCTCCTGTATAAGACCCTCTACCTCCTGGAAAACCTTTTGCTATGTGCTTTCTCCTGACTCACATAAGACAAAGCGATCACGTGCGCCTTTATTCCATCACAATACTCACTCAGTGTTTTCCTCCTTCAGCAATGCATTTCTTCAGCATGGAATTTCTTCGATGGAATTTCTTCAGGCACAGAAAGCATGACACACATCTTTGTATTCTTAAGCACCAAGAACCCCAAAGGGCCTGACAGAGTAGTCAGCCGCTAAGCGTTTGCTGAATGGACGAACAAATAATCAATTCTGTCTCGGCACCTAGTTTCCTAATTCTATTATTCAGACAAGACGATAACAGGGAAATCCCAGGACTCTCTTGCATCAAGAATAGAATGACAATGCCAACTGTCCACAGTCAAAACTAGTTAGATAGTTTATCTATTTTGGTGTATCTGTGTATTCTTGTTCTTCTGTCTCTTGCTTGATTAGTAAAGAAAAAGAATAACCATTATGCCTTATTTCATATTTTTGTGAATATTTGTCTCACAGGAATAGATAGCCCAAAGGGACTCAAAATATCCAAGCTCCTATGAGAAAGGACTCCCTGGGTGGTGCAAACACTAAGTTAGTTCAACTGCTAATCAAAAGTGGAAGGTGCCTTGGAAGAAAGCTCTGCCAGTCTACTTGCCCCAAAGCAGCCACTCAACCCCTGTGGAGCACAGTTCCACTCACCTGGGGGTTCCTATACATTTTAAAGAGCTCCACAAGTTTGTTTCTTTTCCCAGAATGCCATGGAAGTGGTGTGTGGGGCTTCCAGGGATGGGTGAGCCCTTGGGCATGGCAGCAGCTTCAAGCAAAACCTGGAGAACATGACAGTTCAAGGTGGCCTGTGGCTAGTTTCCTAATTCTAATATTTAGACAAGATGATAACAGGAAAATCCCAGAACTCTCTGCATCAAGAACAGAATGCCAATGCCATTTGTCCACAGTCAAAACTAATTAGATAAATGACATTTACCTAACAGCCATGACATAGCATCCTTCCTCAAAGTGAGATCTGGATGGCCCATCTCAATATCCACGGAGTCTTAGCCATTATGCAGAAGAAAACCCAATCTCTTGCAAAAGGCAACACCATGATACAATGAATAAAGCTTGAAGTTGTCAAGAATTTAATTTCATTTGGGTCTACAACTAATGCTCACGGAAGCAGCAGTCAAGAAATCAAACAGGGATATTGCATTGGGCACATCTGCTGCATAAGACCTCCTTATCATTTAAAGATGAAAGACGTCGCTGGGAGGACTAAAGTGTGCCTGATTCAAACCATGTTGTTTTCAATGGCTTCATAGACATGTGCAAGCTGGACAGTGAAATGAGTTTGAATTATGGTATTGATTAAGAATATTGGGGGCTGAGCCCCAGTGGCGTAAGTGGTTGAGTGCGGGACTATGGCCCGCAGGCTTGGCGGTTCAAATCCAGCGGCGGCTCTCAGGAGCAGCACTGGGTGGACCCACAATCACCAGAGGCAGTGATGCCTCCTCCCCCCAAAAAAAGAGAAAAAAAAAGCAAGGATGGAAAGAATATTGAAAATACTGGACTGCCAGAAGGACAATGTTAACAGAGAAAATACAAGCAAGAATGTTTCTTAGAAATGAGGATGGTGGTGGTGAAGAAAGTTAATGATGTCTGGTTATCAAAAGATATAACATCTGGGATATTAAAAGCTTGAAGATAAACAAGCAGTCATCTAGCTGAGAAGCAACAAAGTCCACACGGAAGAAGCACACCAGTCTGTGTGATCATGAGGTGTCAATGGATCAGATATCAGGCATCAAAGAACAAAAAATCAAATCATTCTGAATGAGGGGGAGTGCAGAGTGAAGACTTAAAGCCCATCTGAAGGTAACACGACATCCCCTTACAGAAGGGTCATGGGGAGGAGACAAGCCAGTCATGGTGCAGTATAGCAATGATGAAACATACAACTTTCCTCTGGTTCTATAATGCTTTCTCCCCACCCCACCCCCCACTATCATGATCCCAATTCTACCTTACAAATATGGCTAGACCAGAAGATGTACATTGGTACAGAAAACAATTGGAAATGCAGGGACTTCAGGACAGATAAACCTCTCAGGACCCATAATGAGAGTGGCGATACTAGGAGGGTTAGGGGAGGGATGGTAGCAGGGGGGAACTGATCACAAGGATCTATGCATAACCTCTTCTCTGGGGGATGGACAACAAAAAAGTGGGTGAGGGGAGACGCCAGACAGTGTAAGACATGACAAAATAATAATTTATAAATTATCAAGAGTTTTTGAGGGAGGGGAAGCAAGGAGGGAGGGGGGAAATGAGGAGCTGATACCAAGGGCTCACGTAGAATGCAAATGTCTTGAGACTGATGATGGCAACAAATATACAAATGTGCTTGGCACAATGGATGGATGGATGGATGGATGGATGGATGGATGGATGGATGGATGGATGGATGGATAGATGGATGGGTGGATGGATGGATGGATGGATGGGTGGATGGATGGATGGATGGGTGGATGGGTGGATGGATGGATGGATGGGTGGATGGGTGGATGGATGGATGGATGGATGGTGGTAACAGCTGTTTGAGCACCCAGTGGAATGATTTAAAAAGAAATGAGGATGGTGAGTGTGTGTCTCGCCTGCCTTGGCCATGTTATTAGGAGATATGCATTCCTAGAACAGTTTTATGACCAGTCCCCAGAGTGGTTATAAAAACCTCACTGAGATGAATCGGCCCAGTGGCTGCCACCAGGGTCTCAGACCTCACAGTTGTATAAACGCTGCTGTTGGGCATGGGGTGATGACGAAGCAGAACAATAGCCCACGTTCAAGTTCCCCTCACAAGAATGTCAAGATCAAAGCATGGTATGGAGAACACAAAAGCCGTATGATGGGAATCTGTGAATTGGACACAGACCACGAATCCCTTTTTGGCAGGAGATGTGACTCAGATTGGAAATGTAGCTTCTTCTCTTGAAGTTTGATGGGCAATATTTTTTATGCCAGAAGTTTGGTTTGCTTGGTCTCCAAAGATGCCTAACTTTTTCCGTGGGGATTGCACACAACACTCCCCTCTGAGGGACGGTGAGTTTCACTTTTTCCATCCTTTTCCATGACATCAGGAGCCAACTGTTCAAACAAACTTAACCTGATTCATATGGTGGCAGGGTACTTTGAAGGTTAGCGTTACTCTTTTTACATAGTAAATTCATTCTCCAAACCTATTTTCAACCAACAAAGAACTGATTTCTTGAGAGCTCTTCTGCAACGTTTAATAGGTATTATTAAATATTTCTATTTTATAAAAGTACCTTATTTCTGGAGGTGGGGATCTTGTTCTCTGGAACTAAGAATTTTCTCTTGTTTCTTTTTCCTACTTTTATGATTGGGAATTTGCTGTTCTTGCTCTTCTTCCCGACTCCAATGCCCACTTCACATTTTTCCTTTTCAGTTTTCCCCACACACACATCAATCTGAAAGGCGCATGACTATCAATAGGATCTAAAGAGCCCTGGTGACATTGTGGGTTAAACACTGGGCTGCTAACCATGCAGTCAGGTGGGCGGTCCAAGCCCACTGATCACTTCCCAGGAGAAAGAGGAGGCTGTTGGCCCCATAAAGATGTGCAGTCTCTGAGACCTTTTAGAACAGTTCTCCTCCACCCTATAGGGGTGCTCTGAAGTGGATTTAAGTTGGTGGCAGAGGGTCAGTTTCAGAACTGCTGAGACTCCGCTGTGTGTTTACGTCTCTAGCTGTCACTCAAGGTGGTATTCCCTTCTCCTGTGTTTTTACTTGACTCTCTCGGAATGATATGCAGATCAGCTCCGTCCACTAAATGGACGATGTGGGTGCATTTGTGTGTTGGACTCTGGAAGAATAAAGATCATTCCAGTCTTCTGGGACATCTCCCTCTGAAAGGGAAGATAATAGGAAAATATATAAGTAGATCATTTCAATAGAAAGTTGCATGTGCTAACAGAAAGGGACACCCTGCTAGCCTCCTAGGAGAGCCAATAACAGACACATTGTGTCACCTGGAAGGTGGGGAAAGGTTTCTAGTGGCACTGGTAATGGACTAGAGTGTCAAAGCATGAGTAAAAATGAGCCATACTGCCAGACTCAGCATCGTCTGCAGGAGAGGAGCTTGCAAACATAGTCCAGGGAGGTATCGTTCACTCTGCCTGGGAGCAGCTGTTGAGGTTTATAGGGCCACAGAGGGGCATTGAAGAGTTCGAAGCAGACATGGGGTTTGGGTCTTGGGGAAACCATTTATACTGGCAGGGCATTAGAATGGGTCCAAAGCACTGGTTCTCAGTGTGGTCCCCAGGGCAGCAGCTTCAGCATCAGCTGACACCTTGCTAGAAATGCAGATGATGGGATCCCAGCCCAGAGCAGATGAAGCCCAAACTCTGGAAGTGGGGCCCGGCTCTCAGCGGCCTATTGAGCCCTCCAGGTGGTTCTGATCAACGTGATCAGAGATGGTCGCCTAAAAAAGCAGGCAACACTTGACGATATCTGAAACAGGGCTGGGATACAGATGAGGCATTTAACCTGGATACAGGCTCCCCCGGGGTTCGGAATATGAGGGGATACCAAACATGTCAGTAATCAAGATAGATGGCATCTTAATGCAAGTGCGCACACACAGTAAGCAAAGTACCAATATTTTAAATAAAGGCTCAGAGCTGGGGGTTGACTGATGAGTCTGTGCTTCAAGCCCACCATGGGGGAAAGATGTTTCGGTGGGAATTGCAGCTCTGGGGGTGCTGTATGTATCAGGGCTGCTCTGTCCTGTGGGGTCTCTATGAACTCAATAGCTGTGGGCTTTATGTTCAACCAATTACAGACTTAGCTTTAGGCTAAGATCAAAACATAAAATTATAGGCACCTAGCAGGAATCCTTGTCAGGCTGTCTTTATTAATTTTTAAATCCAAATTCCCTGCCATTGAGTTGATTCTGATTTATTGACCCTGTGGAGCAAGGTGGAGCTGACCCTGTACATTTTTGAGACCGGGACTCTTTGCCAGGGTAGAAAAACCTTCTTTCTCCCACAGAGCAGTTGGTGGCTTCTAGCTGCTGGCCTGGTGGTCAGGGACCCAATACATAAGCCCTTGGCTACCAGGGCTCAATAGATTAATTTTTAATGGATGTATTTCCATGAATTTACACTCAATTCACGTTTTTCTGGGTGTCTCCTCAGAATAGGAAAAGAATCTAGCAGGTAAAATTCTATATTTAACAAGCTGAGGATATGAGGAGGCTTCCAACTGTTCAAGAAAAAAGATGAAAAGATTGTGGAATTTTCCCAGGAACAACTGAAGTCCCGTGTGTGCTTCCGCAGCACCTTGGTATGGCAGTACGTACCGGGGTGCACTGTGTTTTATTTCCTTCCGCCCTCCTGTCATCCAGAGCTGCCCGCCTCCTCCCTGCTCTTCCTCACAGGCAGTTTCCCAGTGTGTGGAATGCATATATCTGAATCTGTCTGCAGTTTTTGAACTTGTGTGTGTGTTCTAAAATCACATCAATTGGATTGTTCACAAAGATCACTTCATTTGCATTTAATGCAAAGCAATACTTTTGAAATGAAACTCTATTCTCATTATTATGGGTATATTTAGATGTTGACTTCTAACTGCTGCAAAAAAATGTTCATACTTCATCCCTGTGGTCCAACTAAGGGGGACCATTTTATTTTTGTGTTCACATTTTCTTTTTTTTCCATTAAGGATTGTCCTTTATTTTAAAAATGTTATTACATGAAAACAAAAACTAGGGCTGAGCCCCGGTGGCGTAGTGGTTGTGCGCGGGACTGCGACCCACTGGGACGGAGGTTCAATTCCAGCAGCGGGGCTGGGCCTCCTACTCCCACCACCGGAGAGCAGTGATGCCCCCCCCAAAAAAAAGAAAGAAAAAAAGAAAACAAAAACTAAATCCAGCTATCAGCCTGTTGATTAACTAAACTCTCAGACCCCTGTGAATTTCAAAAGTTAACAGGAAAAAGGAATGGAAAGATGGTGACATTTGTGTATGGATTTTTGGAAGTCCCTTATATTCTTGGTGCCCCAGATTTTTTTTCCTTTTTTTGGGGGGGGGCATCACTGCTCTCCGGTGGTGGGAGTAGGAGGCCCAGCCCCACTGCTGGAACTGAACCTCCGTCCCAGTGGGCCGCAGTCCCGCGCACAACCACTACACCACCGGGGCTCAGCCCGGCCCCAGAATTTTCTTTAACTGTCCACAACCCCATCTCAGATCCCACAATCAGCCTGTCATTGCATGCGTTGCATGAGTCTGAAGAAGAATTTATAAATTGGTATCGGAAGTATGAGGTACTATCAGACTTATGGCCTTGATCTTTGCTGGACTGGGATGTTTTCTCAATATATAATTGTTCTTTTATCTAAAGCTCTTTCATATACACATGTATCTGTGAATTTGTCTCTCTAGTCTGCCCAGACTAACATATGGGGAAACCAAATGCACATCTATGCATTCTTATTTCTTTAATAAAGAAGTTAACTTTTTTTTTCCTGCCCGAGTTAACTTTTTCTAAAGAAAGGAAAATAGGCTGCTGCTTATTTGAAGAAGGCTTGGTGAAGCTGTAGGGTTAGGTAGCCTGCTAACTGTAAAACGGATCATTCAAGCCCACCAGGTGCGCCTTGGCAGAAAGGAGGCTGCCGGCTCCCCTAAGATGGACAGTCTTCGGAACGCTATACTGTGTTGTGAAGATTTCTCCTTGTTTGGATCCACACGCAGTGCTCACAGAAGCAACCCTCAACGTGTCAGAAGATATGTCGTCGCAAGCCCTTGTTTGGGTCTTGGCAAGCAAGGATGTGGCTTTGAGAACTAAGATGCGCCTGATCAAGCCATGATGTTCCACTTGCCCCATATGCGTGTCAAAGTTGGACATGAGTAAAGGAAGACAGAAGAAGCGTGCGTGTGCTTGAACTGTGGCACTGCCAGGGAAAAATCCTAATAGTGCCATGCACTGACCGGGGACATACTGATGTGTTTTGAAAGTATGGCCAGAGTGCTTCTTGGAAGCTTGGAAGGCAAAAACTTGGTCTCACAGACTTTAGACTTGTGGTCAGAAGAGACCGGTCCCTGGAGAAGGACATCATGTTTGTTAAAGAAGAGGGGCAGCGAAAACAGAGGAAGAGCCTCATGAGAATGGCTTGACACCATAGCCGTGACAATGGGTTGAATGAAGCATAGGGGCGATTGTGAGGACGGTGCGGAATGGGCAGTGTTTTGGGTTTTTTTTCTTTCCCTGTTGTGCCTAGGGACACTGTGAGTGGGAATTGACGGGAGGCACCTACCACCAACAACCAGGATCTCCGTCAGCCGGAACCCGGCCCATGGCTGGGGCTTTTGGGTGACTTGTTTGAGAATCCCTTGTGGTGCAGTGGTCATGGTGCTTGACTGCTCACTGCAAGATCGGCCGTTTGAACCCACAGGCGTGGCATGGGAGAAAGATGGGGCGTCTGCTTCTATAAGGAGTACAGCCTTGGAAACACTCTGGGGCTGCATCGCTCTGAGTTGGAATTACCTGGACAGCAGTAGGTGTCAGCCAGGCTTATGAAGGCTTCCAGCACTGGGTGAATAGATTGGATGATGTGAAGGCGAGGACCAGCTTCATGCCTGTAGAAGCTATGCAGTCACACAGAGTGCTGGACTCAGAAGGGCCCCACACTTGAAAGGTCCCTGCACTTATTTATTTTTCCCACTTGAGTCCAAAATATGAGAGGATAATTCACTCCTATATAAAACCCAAAAAAGTCAATACCCCATACCAACCCCAACACCGTGCAGTTGATTCTGACCCACAGCCACTCTATATAGGATCTCCAGAACTGGAAATCTTTACAGGCGCAGCAGCTTCATCTCTCTCGGACACAGAAATATTTGATTGAAGGCAAGAAAAAGCTCCGCGGAGACTTTAGAATTGTCAGCATATGTCTCAGTCCTCGGCCCCAGCCAATTCCGCTGGGCAGCTCCATCTCCCCTGCTTCAGAGGAGGGATGCCATGGCTAAAGCAGAGGACCAAGAGCTGGTGCACTTCCAGCGTTTACGTGCTGAAGAACTCAGGTCAGAGAGCTCATCGTCATGTGCTGACAGTAAAGGTGCTCAAGTGCCTGAGATTTCACAGGTGGGGAGAAGAGGAAGGAGGAGGACATGTGCGGTGGTGGGAGCACGTGGTTACCCAGGGGGCTGCTGTCTGAAAGCTCCGCAGTTTGAAACCACCAGCTGCTCTCAGGAGAAAGATGAGGCTTCCTACTGGTGGGAAGAGTTCCAGTCGTGGAAACCCAGCAGGACCGCTCTACTCTGCCCTTCAGGGTCTCTCTGAGTCGACTTAATGGCAGTGCGCTGGTCTGGGTGTGGGACAAAGGGAAGCGGGTCAGAAGGAACCCCATGACAGAGGCAGAATCAGCAAGCCACCTGGCTCTCTCCTCTCTCCAGGCCCACCTCAGCCAGAAGCTACCTTCCTGTGTGCACCCCGGTGCTGTTTGTGGGTATAGCCACCCATGGTCTGCAGCCAGCATATCCCTTAGGAATGAGCTCCACTGACAGGTCCTCCTGTCCAGAGCTCATAAGACTTGTAGGCCCCAGGGTAGAACTGCAGAGAGCCATGTCCCCGCACAGCTGAACACCATGGCCATCTCCCCATCTACTTTGGTGAAGTTGCACAGGTAAATGTCTCTGGAGCAATTTCTGGAATCTTCTCTTTCCCTCCCTCCCCTTCACATTTTATATGAGCACAGAATAAAATTTGGTTCATACCTCAACTATTGACAACCTTCTTTATTGCTATCTGTGAAAAGGCGAGTGTTTCCATCGTTTAATCACGAGATGATATTTTCTAGCTACGAGATCATTGCTTTCCATCTCCTGGTGTGTATGAGCTTTTTACTGCCTATAAGGCTGCCCTCCTGGGTACCTCTGGAGGCAGGCATGGTATCTTGTCCAACATTGTATCTCTTGACCTTGGGTCAGGGCCCAGAGCCTGGTAGGCCTGTTTAGTGGGTGCTGTGTGTGGCATGCCCAGAGCCCTCTGCAGGACCCAGGCACTTGGTTCTTGAGATGGGACTAGTGCTGAGTGCTACAGCTCACCCAGGAACTGGTTGGCTGCAGAGGCTTAGTCTCCTTGTCAAACCAGCTGCTGAGCTCCCAGTGGGGTTTGTAGCAAATTCTTCCCCGTTCAACTC
>PVJH01015476.1:29574-53702 GCA_004026705.1 Nesogale talazaci
GATAATTTACAAATTATCATTATTCTGTCATATCGTACACTGCCCGATGTCCCCCTTCACCCACTTCCCTGTTGTCCGTACCTAGTATGTAGATCCCTAGAATTGGTTCCCCCTTTCTACTCCCCCCTCCCAGTATCACCACTTTCATCACTGGTCCTGAAGGGATCATCTGTCCTGGATTCTCCATGCTTCTGGCTCCTATTCATACCAGTGTACATCCCCTGGTCTAGCCGGATTTGTAAGGTAGAATTGGGATCATGACAGTTGGGTGTGTTGGGGTGGGGGGAAGCATTTAAGAACTAGAGGAAAGTTGCATATTTCTTGTTGCTACACTGCACCTTGACTGGCTCATCTTCTCCCCGCTACCCTTCTGTAAGGAGATATTGCTTCACCTACAGATGGTCTTTGGGTTCCCAATCTGTACTCTCCCTCATTTATTTTTTTTCCATTCTAAAGATAGCTATTATAGAATGTATAGCAGTCCACATATGTATAAGCAGCTCTGAAGGCCAGAACAGTACTCGAACAGAGTTTGGAGATTCTGTGGATTATACTAGGTTTCCACCAGTGAGTCAGTCTGAAGAAAGGGCTTGTGGAGGCAGGGACTTAGAAATGAAGGACTGGTGGGAGTGGGGAGGGGGGGGGACTGGAATTAAGAATACAAGCTTCGGGCTGAGCCCCGGTGGCATAGTGGTTGTGCGCGGGACTGCGGCCCACTGGGACAGAGGTTCAATTCCAGCAGTGGGGCTGGGCCTCCTACTCCCACCACCGGAGTGCAGTGATGCCCTCCCCCCACCAAAAAAAAAAAAAAGAATACAAGCTTCACATTTTGAAAACGGGAGTGACAGACCATAGCACTTGTGGGCTGAGGGAAGTCTAGCTGAGAGAGGACCATGATTAGAAGGAGACAGACGTCGAGGGTCCCACAACGAATGCCAGGTGCCTCTGAGTGATTGAAGCAGTGGCCCTGTCGGGGTCACTCCTCATCACATCAGACTTTGACGGAGAAGGAGGACCCACAAAGGCAGCCTTGCTGTGCTTGGGAATTGCTCAACACTTGAAAGGAGCTTCGGAGAAGTGCTTGTCGGAAGTCCACCTGGGTTCCTTTCAGGAGGCCAAGCTCTCAGCGTCCACTGCCACTCTTGCCCCACCTTGTTCAAATACCCTTTCATCCGGGTTGACCCCTGTATCCAGTGAACATTTGTATCGGAATCCAGGGCATCCTCCTCCCTCCACCTGCCGTCTGAGGAATTCCGGCCCTTCGGTGATTTCCAAAAGCCTCTGGACACAGCTGTGGGTGAGATGGATCTGCCGGTCATTGGCCTGGGGGCTGGAGAACGACATCTCCCAACGCAGCGGAGCCCAGGGGAGGACTGCGGGGAGCCTGTACCTCGGCCAGGGAGTGACCACTCTTTGAGCAGCGGTTGCCAGGGATGACTCCCCCGGAGTCGTCATCTTTTTTTCACAAACTCCGCCCCTCGCGGTGCCCCAGTCGCTCCCCCCCTCCCATTTATAATGATATAATTTTTAGTTCTTTGATGCCTGATACCTGATCTTTCCACACCTCGTGGTCACACAGGTTGGTTCCTATGACCTCTTATCAGGGTAGTTTTCCCGAGTACTCCCGGGTAACCCTGCAGGGGCAGTGGACTATTGAAAGGGGCTAGTTTCTAACCTCTCACCAAATGACCTGCTCCTACAAGGGTTTGGTGTCCAGGTAGGGGAAGAGACTGAGAGGACTCACCATTGAGGAATTGCCGCAGCATCTTCCAGTGGTGCCCCAAATGAGGCCTCTGAGCAACAGGAGGTCCCCCAATGCCAGCCAGGGCCGGCAGTGGCGTGCACTTTCTGGATCTGAGAACCCTGTGCAGTGACCCTCCCGGATACGGACAATAGTTATCCCATCAGGGAGCTGCATCGGAACCAGGAGCCAGAGCATGCAGCAAAGAGATGAGCTCCCCAACCCACAGAGCTAGTGAAGCTGAGGATTTTCTGTGCAGGAGGCTGGCTTCCAGGGGGGTGTCTCTGGGCGCTTCATTCAGGTAGGGGGGTTTGCTGACCCCCCAAGCTTGATCTGAAGGCCTTCAGGCTGAGACTGACTGCCAAGTCGTCTGCCCCTTTGGGCATTTATTAACAGACCTGAAAAGAACTTTGTCACCTGTTCTGATAAACAGCCCAACCTTGAGCATTTCTCCCTGGCATGACAACTTTCTGACGTCTTTAATAAGCCCTTTCCTCATAATTTTTTTTGGGGGGCATCACTGCCCCCTGGTGGTGGGAGTAGGAGGCCCAGCCTTGCTGCGGGATTTGAACCTCTGTCCCAGTGGGCCGCAGTCCCGCGCACAACCACGACTCCACCGGGGCTCAGCCATCAGTTTTGTCTGTGAGCTTCTGGGTAGCCATGGTAGTGGGTAGGAGAACCCAGAAAAGTAAAGTCTCACAGTCCGTAGACCCGTGGGTGCCAACTCTTAGCCACCCTACAGGATGGGGTAGAAGTGCCCCCGTGAGTTTCTGAGGCTGTAGCTTGTAATGGGAACAGAAAACTCTGTCTGTCTCTTGAGGTGGTTTCAGGCTGCTGACTCTGTGGTGAGCAGCCCAGAGGATGACAGCCACTACAACACCGGGGCTCAGAGCCTACTAATTAAAACAACTCACCCTGCTTGGTTCCCTTTCCTGGGGAATGAATGAAGACGGCGACGAATGAACAGTTCTCGAACGTGAACAAATAGGCTCTGGTATGGTGCACTGCGTGACTTCTCACTCTGAGCCGAGACAGGAGGAAAACCTCTGACCGATAGTTGTGTCGTTAACCTTTTATTTTGTCATCACGGGCCCCTAAAAGTCAGCCCGGACTCCGATCGCTCGCCCAGTCTTCGGGTCATCTGTGACTTCGCTGGACGAGAGTATCAATACCTAATTGTTCCCATTAGACTGTCATTTGACCAGCAGATGGCAGAGGTGACGCCTGGCCAGCCCCTCTCTGGCCCTCAGGCACCTACTCAGGGCTTTAGCTTGAAACCCAAATTACTCCCTGTGTTCCATTAATTTCCCCAGTCGGTGTAATTATGGCATTGTCTCATTTTGTAACTAAGTGGCTGCTGCACTTGGCCTCACTTGTGTACAGAAAGGCAAGTGTGGCATCCTGGGAAGAGGCCTGGGACACGGATCAGAGCCACTGTGCCCTGTTGACTACATTTCAGCAACATTCCTCAGAGTGACAAGACAAGCATGTTGGCCCTGCCTGCGTCACAGGCCGGTTGTTAAGAATATGCAGAGGCTGTTGCATTTTTGGAACGACAGGAGCCTTGGTGTTACAGTGGCTAAACTGCTTCGCTACTAATGCAACACTTGAGGACTTGAATCCCCCAGCTTCTCTGCAAGAGAAAAACAAGGCAGTTGGCTGCTATAAAGACGATGGCCTTGGAAGTCCACGAAACCGTTCCACTCTGTCCTGCAGGGTTGCTGAGTTAGAGTCAATTCTAACAGTGGGTTTGGTTTGTGTTATTGGGGATGATTGAGGGGTCTTGCTCAAGGTGCCACAGGGACTATTGCCTAGTCTTGAGAGCTCTGGGTGGGCAGAGATGGGTTCAAGTCTGCCAAGACAGAGGGATATGGATTAGGCCCCCAATTATCTGTCTTGGATGATGTTCTCTAAGGAGGCCCTGGTCCTGGTACTTAGGACCTGCTACACCATCTAAAACCAGGCTCTTGGACGGGGCAGTTGTTTCTCATGTCCTGGGGTCCCATGAAGTTTGAAGGGGCCCCTCCTTGACTAGCAGAGTTCCTGGATGCCCACAGTACAGTTGTTAGAAATACAACACTCTCCCTGTCCTGTCCTTCTTGCTGGGTGTGCTATGTGAGCTTGACAAAGTAACTGTGCTTGGTGAGCTTCTCACATCGCTACGAGATGGTCCTCTTCTCATTGCCTAGACTCTCCCTTCCCCACCCACATCCATGGCTGGTTGAGTAGAGCTGGAGCCAGGAGCCCAGGTAGTTTGAACCACGACGCTGTACATGTTTGACTTCATAAATCCTGCGGCTGTCTGAGCTCAAGGGCTAAAGCTGAAGCCCCCAGGGGGTACACCAGAGCTGACCTGACTGGATAATGCGATATCCACTCTTCCCTCTTCATTTAAGTGAGGGAGGGAATGAAGGCGCTTCAAAAAGTTTGTGGGAAACTGACATTAAAAGATAATGGGGGCTGAGCCCTGGTGGCATAGTGGTTGAGGGCGGGACTGCGGCCCACTGACTTGGTGGTTCAAATCCAGCAGCAGCTTTCCAGGAGCAAGGCTGGGCCTCCCACTCCTACCAGAAGGCAGTGATTCTCCCCCCCCCCCCACCAAAGAAAGATAATGGAACTGTTTCATGAAGCTTTTGAAGTCCTGAAGAGTTCATTTCCTATTGATACTGTGATAAATTATCACAAGCTTGGCGTCTTAAAATAACATGAATTGATGATGCTATACCTATTCCCTTTTTAATGTGCTATCTCATTATCCAACATTATGATAGTAGGGTTACTCTTAATAAGGATTTATGCTCTGGAACAGAAGAGCCAAATTCACTAATTAGAGAAAAGGAGAAATTCATAATCTAAGAACAATTAGTTCTTTTAATAATGGCCCGGCTCGATGCTCACCCTCCTGAAGGATCAGGGCGTATGAGTGTTATAGGCAAGGGTGGTGAAGAAACCAGATGGTGCCAGGCTAGCAGTAAGAATAGCATCTAGCAAAGATTTGATTTAAAAGTAAGTGGGCATCTGTGACAGTTACATAATCTGGTGTCAACTTGAAACAATTAAGAGTGAAGGGGTGGAGTTTAGTCTGTCAATCAGGTCACAGCTTGATGACCTCATTTGGAGACACTAAGGAGATAAAGATCTCACTGTGGGTGAGAACCACACTCTCTGGTACTCATTCCTGTTGACGAGCCACATGGAGCTATGCTGATGGAGCCAGAGTCCCAGAGCTGGAGGAGCCATGTGGAGATCCACGCCAGAGCTGAGATGCTTCCACTGTCACTGAATCCACAAGACCTTCCACTGACTGGGCTGTGATCTTCCTGCACTTGGCACTGTTGCATGTTTTCATGAGTCTGAAGAGGAAACTATCTACTGGCATCTGACATATGGGCTAATAATGGTTTTATGGACTTAATCTGGACTGGACTGGAGTGCTTTCTTAATATACAATTACTCTTTTATACAAAGCTCTTTCTTATGCACATATGAGAAGCTGTGAACTTGTTTCTCTAGTCTACCAGGACTAGTACAGCATCTCAGTGAGGTGTCGACTAAGTCCATATAGAAGAAGCACATTATCTTGTGTGATCCTAGGATTTCAAATCAGGGGAGGGAATGTTATTAGAGCTTAAATTCTGAGCACTCAGTACTGCAATTATAAGTAAGTCAAAATGTGACATCTGGTTATTGATCTCCCTCTTTACTCAATGTATAATTGCTTATCTTGAATATGTTCTGTTTTGGTTTCAATTGAGGTTTTTGTTTTATTGTGTCGTTGTTGGGCCTCTTGTATTCTGCCGTGGTGTTCTTTGATTTTCTGTCTATGAAACTCAGATCAGGTAAAGAGAGATAACAACTGGATTAATAGACTCAAATAAAACTGGATTAATAGACTCCCTGTGACCAGGGAGCTTGGCAGGAAATGGAGGGGCTGGGAACAATGAGCACAGGAAGAAGAAATGTCCTGGGATCGATTGGGATGATGGCTGCACGACTCTTCTGCATTCACTGTGGAAAGGTACAATAGATAAGTTGGATGTCCGTGAAACTGTTAACAATAAGTAAACTCATTAAAAAAAGTGATTTTGTAAAGCAGAGCTAGTAAAAGATAAATAAATAAAAAGGAAGGAGTTCATGAGAAAGTGACACCAACAGATGTCCCATGGTGGCTGCTTCAATGAAGTTCTGTTTAAAATGTAAAAAAACCCACAAACACTATATACTTTGTGCTTTGGAACTCATGCCCTGGGGAATCATGTACAGATGTTTTACATTAACTCTGGTTTCAGGATATCCATGGGGTACAATGGTTGACTATTAGCAAGCAGACAGAACAGTAAGGTTTCTCGGGTGTGAGGACAACCTCGGGATGCTGACTGACCACAGAGCAGAGAAGTACCTTTGGGGGCTGATCCTCAGAGCTTTTTGGAAGTTCTTCCAGAAGCCATCGGCATCCAACATGAGCAATCCTGAAAGTTATCACTGTTCCAAGGCACCTGGGGTGGGAAAAGGGATGGCATAGCATGAGGTAGGCCAATGGTCAGTGGGTTTCCAATAGGAAAAAGAATCCACTTATCACCTTAAAGCTAGGTAAGGACCCCAGTGTTTGAGTGAATCAAGTTCTTGATGCCTCCCCTCCTGTCCCTATGCTCAGTCTTCTAAGTGAATCACATTAACAGAGAGGCAGGTCAGCTGTTGGAGTCCTGGGCTACTCACCAGCACAAAGTTCCACTGCTGGGTGACTGGGCTGGCAGTGTCGGAGCAGAAGGCTGCGCTGGGTGGTAAATGGAGCCATGGATGGGACAGCAGGGTTCAGACAGGGCGGAGGGGTTCAGGCTTGGCACTAGCAGGAGTCTTTTGCTGGAATCATTTTTGTACTTGGGGGTGGGAAGGTGGAGGCAGTCCCTGGGGCCAGCAGGCAGTGGTTTCTGAGTGGGTGTTTTCATGGAGAAAAATTCTGATGTGGGTCTGGGTAGGGCAGGTTCCCTCCTGGTTCCAAATCCTGACACAGTCTTTTCTGTCTGTGGTCTGAAATGGCTTTGCCTGCCCAAAGGGCAGTCCAGGTTAGGACACAGTTGGTTCCAGAGAAGGGAGCAGGCTCATAAGATTGCCTGTGGTGTGACTCTTGGAGCCTGTGGAGCATGCACTTGCTGAAGTTTACGGAGTCCTGAGGGTCTCGTGGTTATGATTTGGACTCTGGTCTACATGGTCGACAGTTCAAACCACCATCTCCCCAGGAGAGTAACTGGGCTTTCTACTCCTGTAAACCTGTTACAGCCTCAGAAACCCCCTCCCCACCCCTCCCCACCCCTGGGGATCAGCAGGGACTTTGGTTTGAGTTTGGCAGAATGTTGATCTTCGCATCATGACTTGGTCTTTGGAACCCACCCTGTCATAAGTGAGAAATGTGTCAGAATCTGAAATGAGTCTCCCTGGGCAGAAATCAATGAGTCAGAAGAACTTAGTTCTTTTTCAAGGGAAAATGCTTCTTTCTTTCTTTTTTTTTCCTTCAAGTTTCTAGAGGCCACTTCTATTCCTTGGGTTGTGATCCCTACCTCTGTCTTCAAAGTGATTACTCCAATATCAACTTCCATTATCATGTATTCTTTTTCTGACTGGCTCTCTGGTCTCTCTGCCCAAAGGTCCCTTGTAATGAGATTATGTGATCCAGATCCAGACTAACCTCCCACTTTAAGATTCTTAACTTAATCACACTGGTGAAGCCTCATTTACCATAGGAGGTAAGGTATTCATGGGTCCTGGGGTTACCACATGGGAGCATTGGGAGCATTTTACTCAGCCTCCTTCAGGGAGTTGTGGGAACTGAAGGAAGAGTGAGACTAAGAGGGCTTTGGGTCTAGAAGGAAATGATCGAGAGAGGTAAAATAATCGTTTACTGCAGGGGTGCTCACACTTTTTCAGCATACAAGTTACTTAAAAAATGATCAAGTCAAAATGATCTATCAACTAAAAAATGCAAAGCATATTTATTTTATTATGTTTATTCATAAATGCATTGAGACTTCTTTAGATATACAATGTGTTTATGTACTTTGCATAACTGCATGAGTCCTTACTGCACAGCACAACACAATGAACTATGTATATTTTTTGTCATGACTGATTTTACGCTGAAGACTTGCACTGAATGTAATGAGCCAGGGAAGCACAGTACAAACAGTAACTGCTGACTGCCAGCCTTCAAGCACACTTCCAAATGATCACCAGTCATCATGGAATAGTACTTGGACTCAATGATCTTTATGTGGGAAAAGGCTGACTCACATACATAAGTAGAGTTGAATAATGCAGTCAAGGAGGTAGCACATTTTCTCATGTTTGGGAACTTTCCCTGTGTGAGTAAGTTCCAGAACTGTTCATGTGCTCTGGACTTTAGCCGAATGTCAGCTTGTAGTGTCAAAATCCCATCTTCCAGTCCAGAAGAGTTTACGTGAAACTATGTTGCAATGTTTGATGCAAATGAATGAACCTCAACATCTTCCGGAAAAGGAATGTAGTGACTGGCTCAAGCAAAGAAAAGTCTTGAAAGCGTTTGACTTAGCTTGCGAGTTTTGCAGCACTTAGCAGCAGTGGTTTGCAATCTACGATTGCATCTATTGGCGGCGCTGTGTATCAATTAAGTGACGGGATTGATAGTAGGCTTACGTCTATTTCTTTAATGCCATGCCATCTACCCACACTATATTTGCGATCGACGAGCAGATCGACTAGCAAGTGTCTTGAGCACCCTTGCTCTACTGGTTAGTCATGCACTGGGCTCCAGAAGCTTCACTAGGGAATCCTTGTGAAGCAGTGGGCAGAGTGCTCAGCTGCAAACAGAAAGTTCTGCGATTAAAAACCAACAGCCTCTGCAGGGAGAAAGATGTGGTGGTCTGCTTCCAGCAAGATTCCACCCTGGAAATCCCTGCAGGGCAGTTCTACTGTCCTACAGAGTCACCTGGAAGGAAATGGAATTTTTTTTATTTTGTCTTGTACTTCAGTTTACACAGAGCAGATCGGCTTCTTCTCTTGAGTCTGAGAGAACTTGTCAAAAGCATCTCACTGGACACAGAGGGAATCGGACTAGGTGAGGGCCTGCAGGAGAGTGGAGAAGGCAGCATGTGTGGGAGACCCCGTCCTGGTCTGGCTGCTCTGAAGATGGAGGGGACAGGAGCACAGTGCACTCCTGACCACTTACACTGACCATTAGCAGACCATGGAGGGCAGCTCCTCGTTTCCCTACGAGGCAGGCTCCAGACTCAGAATTGCAATATGCTGAGCATAGGGGCTGTGCTGGTCTGGATAGACTAGAGAAACAAATCCAGGGAGGCTCATATATATGTGTAAGAACTTTATATCAAAGAGCAATTGCATATTAAGAAAACAACCACACCCAGTCCAGATCAAGTCCCTAAGTTTGATATTAGGCCCTATGTCCAATACCAACCTATGAATTCCTCTTCAGACTCACAGAATGCATGCAATGATGTCAAATGCAGGAAGATCACAGGCTAGAGGGTGGAAGGTCTTGTGGATCCAGCGGTGGTGGAAGCATCTCAGCGCTGGCAGAGGTCTCCGCATGGCTCCTCCAGTTCCAAGACTCTAGCTTAGCTCCCTGTGTCTTGTCAACAAGACGACAAAGCAGTAAGTGTCTCTCCCACCTCTAGGGAGGAAGACAGGAGTTCCCAGAATCTTCAGGAGAAGACCAGACCCACACAGAGGCACTGACAGGCTAGACTCCCCCCGCCCCCTTCACAAGTTGACAGGAAATTATGTAACTTCCTCAAATGTCTTTCCCTGACAAAGCCCGTTCACGGGCTCCAGGACGATAGCTGTTTGGGGTGGCTGAATAATATGAAAAATGATAAGGTTGCTTTTCACAGAGGAATTAAAAACAGCAAAACAAAACTCTCTTTCCAAGTGTATTTTAATCAAGAGTGGTGTCATACATTTAACATTTATATATTTCTTTGTGGTCAACATAACTGTTGCCTTTGTTTAAAATGACTTTCATCTCACACAATGGTAAAAAAAATGGTAACTTTTTGCAAATTTTGGGTGTTCACTGCCATCAAGTTTATTCTGAGTCATCATACCCCATGAGACTAAGAAGAACAGTCTCTGTGGGTTTCTGAGGCTTTCCAATTTTAAGGGAGCAGAAAGCCTCATCTTTCTCTCATTGAGCACTGGTAGTATTGAACTACCAACCTTGTGGTTAGAAGCCCAATGCAAAACCACTCTTGCATCAAGGCTTCTAGTAGCAATTCTATAGCTTCTAAGAAGAATCGGTAGGAGTGAAAGTCATTAAGCCAATGTTATAACAAAAAAAGTTCAAGAAGAAAAAAAAGTCCATAATCTTATCAGCCTGTTAAGCTGCTTTTTCTTTTTCTTTTTTTTGTGGGGGCATCACTGCCCTCTGGTGGTCATGGGAGATACCCAGCGCTGCTCCTGAGAGCCGCCATTGGATTTGAACCACCAAGCTCGTAGGCTGCAGTCCCGCACTCAACCACTTATGCCACCAGGGCTCAGCCCTAAGGTGCTTTTTCAAACACAAATTTTTAAAAATCTCATTCATGGTAGTCATATCTATATCTATATAAAATTTTTATTTTACTGGGGGCTCTTACAGCTCTTATATCCATTGTGTCAAACACATCTGTACAAATGTTGTCATCATCTTTTTCAAAACATTTTCTACTTGAGCCCTTGGTATCAGCTCCTCATTTCCTCCACCCCCACTCTTCCTCCCCCATGTCTTCTTGATAATTTATAAATTCTTTTTTTTCATATCTTACACCAGCCACTGTCTCCTTTCACCCACTTTTCTACTGTCTGTCCTCCTGGGAGGGGGCCATAGTCAATTATCGTGATCAGTTCCCTTCCCTTACTCCCCTCCCCCTTATTGATCCTGAAGGGCTTATCGGTTCTGGATCCCCTGTGTTGTGAGCTCTTATCTGTACCAGTACACATGTTCTGGACTAGCCAGATTTGTGAGATAGGATTGAGGTCATGATAGTGGGAAGGGGAGGGGGGCGGGAGAGAAGCATTAAGTAACTAGAGGAAGGTGGTGTGTTTCGTTGGTACTATACTGCACTCTGGACTGGCTCTTCTCTTCCGTGTGGCCCTTCTGACAGGGGGTGCCAATTGACTACAGATAGGCTTTGGGTCTGCACTCCACCCGCCTCCTGATTCTAATTAATACATTTTTTATATGTTTTGTTTAGCAGGCGTATTTTTGATGAAGTAATAAGCATACTACATGAAGGTACTTCAAAGATTTGTGGAAAACAGAATTAAAAGATAATGGTATATTTCTATTTGTTCTAATGTTTTCATGTTATTTTATAATTTTTTTCTTTTTACTAACTTTCCTTTTAAGATCTAAATATTTGTGTGAGTTTTCTGCAAAAAATGTAAGCAGCACAGATGGATGAATTTTACAAGCATACATAGTGAGCAATTTTCACAAAGCAATTTCATATGTGAAAATTTTATAATAAATACATTATTTAAACTGAACTTGGAAGTGGTTCTAAGGTAATCCTTAGGCAGGGAGTTCATAAGTGAAAACTTCTTTGTAAATACTTGTTTTATTGCGACACATAATATTCTACATTGAAAAAAAAAGCTAATTCGAAGAATGCAGAGATTCACCGCACAGAAAGGGTGTACTGCTTATGAATGGGTGGAAATAAGTGTGTGGTTTGGTGCCACCCAGTGGTGAAGCAGGCACCACTGCACAGGAACACTAGACAGGACTTGATGGCTCTCCTGAGCCCTGCGGATCTCAAGATAGATAAACGGCCCCTGTCTTGGAAGAGTTCACAAATGAACAGGAAAATCAACAAGCACCCACACAACTACTATCTAGTCAAAAAGCGTCATTGCTGCCATTGAAAAGAACGAAGTTTGGTGATGGAGTCACCAGGATTCTCTGCCAGGTCTCACATGGTGGAGGTGGAACTCCAATCACCTTCGGACAAAAAGCGTGGTCTTATACGTGAAGGAGCGGTGCTTTGGGGTAACGGAGTCCAGGAATCTTGGTGCCACAGTGAGTTCCGCATCGAGCTGCGAAATGCGGGGTCAGCGAGAGAAAGACCAGGCTGTGTGATCGCCTAACGGTGTGTTTTAAGTCTAATACATCCAAAAGGAGCCCTGGTGGCATAGTGGCGACACCTTGGGCTATGAACCATGAGGCAGCAGTTCAAACCCACCAGCCGCTCTGTGGGTCAAAGATGGAGCTTTTCTATTCCCGTAAAGAGTTACAGTCCAAGAGACTCACAGGGGCTGTTCTACCCTGCCTGCAGGCTCACGATGAGTCGCCATTGATTCGAGGGCAGTGAATTTGGCTTTGTGGTTAAGAAATTCATTGAGTGGATTCAAACTCACAAGGGGCCTACAGAGAGGGTAGAACTGCCCCCTGTGGATTTCCAGGGACCGTGACTCATAGGCGAAAGGTGGACATGAATAAGAAGGACCGAGGAAGAGTCAATGGATTGGAATCATGGTGCAGGGGAGGAATATTCGAAGTACCATGGACTGCCAAAAGAACAAACAAGTCTGTCTTGGAAGTACAACCAGAATGCTCCTTAGCAGGGAGGAGGGTGATCTTAGAGGGTACAAAGGCTTAGGAACGGAGGAGTAATGGAAGCAGGAAACCCAGGGAGGAAGAAGGATAAGTGAGGAGATTGATTGGATGAATCAGAATGAGTATAAACTGTTGAGCATGAAACTATGATATGCTTTGTAACTCTTCTCCTAACTCACAGTGAAAAGTTCAAGGCATAAAACGGCCCCTAGAGTACAGATTGGGGCCCCAAAGTCCATCAGGAGGTAACGTGACATCCCCTTACAGAAGGATCGCAGGCAGGAGACAACCCAGTCAATGTACAGTGTAGCAATGATGACACATTCCGCTTTTCTCCAGTTTTTAAATGCTTCTTCCCCTGCACTATCATGATCCCGGTTCTACCTCACAAATCTGGCTAGACCAGAGGATGTACACTGGTACAGATAGGAACTGGAAACACAGAGAATCCAGGACACATGATCCCTTTAAGACCAATGCTGAGAGTGGCGATACTGGGAGGGTGGGGGAAAGGTGGGATAGAAGGAGGAAACCAATTATAAGGATCTACATATAACCTCCTCCCTGGGGTATAGACAACCAGGAAGTGGGAAAAGGGAGACATTGGACAATGTACAATATGATAAATTAATAATAATTTATAAATTATCAAGTGTTTGCCAGGGAAGGGGAAGGAAGGGAAGGGGAAGGGAGGGAGAAAAATGAACTGATATCAGGTGCTTAAGTAGAAAGCAAATGTTTTGAGAATGATGACAGCAACAAATGTACAAATGTGCTTGTCATACAATAGATGGATATATGGATTGTGATAAGAGCTGTATGAGCCCCCAATAAAATTATTTAAAACAAAACAAAACAAAAACAGCCCCTAATCATACTCATGCCCTAGTAGTCATACCTTTATGCAGTCATAGGGTTGGTCTTTGTTGCCAATAGGGCATTATTGGCAGTCCCTAGCTTACTGCTGTTGTTGTGTCCTGTCCTGGAGTCTGTTCCCACTCAGAGGGACCCATGTGAAGAAGAACAAAGCACTGTCAGGACCTGAGCAATCCTCAAAATGGTTGGGTTGGAGCCCACTGGTGCAGTGACTAGCTCAACCTGTCTCCTTCCAGGTGTTCCTCTTTTTTGCTGGACCTCTACTTCACCAATCATGGTGTCGGTGGTAGTTACATCATCTGCCGTCAATTTGAGACTTAAGAGTGAAGAGTTTAGCTTGTCACTCAGGTACCAGCTTGACCACCATATTTGGAGGCATTCATGAGGCAAATAGCTTGCTGGAAGAGGTACACATGCTTGCTCCTTGTGACACATTACTGACGAAGAGCCTGATGGAGCTACACTCATGCAGCCAGAGCCCTGGAGCTGGAGGAGCTCTGTGGAGACCACAGCCAGTGCTGAGATGCTTCCACCGCCACTGGATCCACAAGACTTTCCATCCACTGGCCTGTGATCTCCCTGCATTTGGCATCATCACATGTGTTTCGTGAGTCTGAAGAGGAATGGATAGACTGGTATTGGACATATGGGCTAATTTCAGCCCATATGGACTGGGCTGGGATGTTTTCTCAGTATATAATTGCTCTTTTATATAAAGTTCTCTCTTATATACATATGAATGTCTCTGAATTTTTTTCCTGTAGTCAACCCAGACTAACCCAAGACCCAAAGCCCATCTGTAGACAATTGGACATCCCCCCCACAGAAGGATTACAAGGAAGGGACAATTCGGCCAGGTGCATTATAGCACCAATGAAACACATGTCATTCTTCTAGTTCCTGAATGCCTCCTGCCACCCCCACCCCCCACCATGACCCAGTTCGAACTTACAAATCCGGCTAGACCAGAGCACACAATTGGTACAGAAAAGTGTTTTCGACATACAGAATTCAGGACAGATAAAACCTCCAGGAACAGTAGTGGGAGTAGTGATATCATGAGGGTGGGGGAATGGTGAGGGTTAGGGGAATGGAGAGGAGAAAAGGGAAGAAAGGTCAGCTATATAGCTCCCTCCCCAGGGGGCAAGTAACCAAAATGTGGGTAAAGGGAGACGAAGGACAGTGTAAGACACAAAATAGCAATTATATATATATATATATATATATATATATATATATACACACATACATATAAATTGATCAAGTACTCACAAGGGTAGGAGGCCAGGGGAGGGAGGAATAAAAAGAGACGCTGACATCAAGGGCTCAAGTAGAAAGAAAATGTCTTGGAAATATCGATGGCAACATATGTACAAGTGTGCTTCAAACAATTGAATGATGGATTGTCATATGATTTGCAAGAGCACACCACCAATAAAAAGATTAATTAAAAACAACAACAAAACAAAGGCCTAGCATCTGCTTCAAAGCGGCCACGTTTCCATCTTTACAACTCAAACTGCTTCTTGCCCTGACTTCTCTGAGAAGTCTCCGTGTTCTCTGTCATTTTGGGACTAGATGTGTGAGACTTGCTCTACTTGATTTTGCCAATGATCTCTCTCCCAGTCCCTCTGTGGCAGTCAATTTGAGGATTAAGAGTATGGGGGTGGAATCTAGCCTGTCACTCTGGGGATAGCCAATGAGACCTCTGTGTGGGCATGGCTTTCTCCTGAGAATACTGGGACACCTGGCCATATTCTCCCCTTATAGACACTCAACTGACAATCAAACTCCTTATGAGACATTGCAGCTGACGAGACACCCAGCAGCGTGCTGACAGACCCTGAGGCCCGGAAACTGAAGAAGCCACAGGAAGACCCCTGCCAACGCTGAGATGTTTCTACCACCACTGGATACACAAGACTGTACCCACTGGCCTCTAATTGTCCTAGTGTCATTGCATGTGCTTCATGAGTCTGAAGAGGACTTAAAGACTGATATCAGACCTAGGGGCTAATATCGGACTTGTGACCTTGAACTGGACCGGAATGTTTTCTGGATGCACAGGTGCTCTTGTATATAAAGTCCTTTCTTATACATATGAGAGTTTCTATGGATTTGTTTCTCTAGTCTACCCAGACTAACACGCTCTCTTAATGCCATTCAAATCTGCCTTGAGCAAGCTTTTGCCACTACTACTCCACTTCTAGTTGCCCTGTATTCTATCTTTGATAAAACCTTGCTAACTCTTCATCCAAATTATATACAGAATCTGTTCACCCCTCAAATCCTTTCCCTGTTTCTATCCTGGTCTGATCCATGATCGCCTTGCCTGACTGGCTTCCTGCCCAGCAGTATTAGCTTCCTGCTCCCATTACAAGTCTATTCCTAGTAGGTGTAGTGATTCTTTTGAAATGTGAGCTCGCTTCTTTGACTCTTCTGCTCAAAACGACTCCCCATTTCACTGAAAAGCCAATGTTAAAGTCCTTAGTACATAACCCAACTCTCCCGCCTGCCTCACCTGTCCTTGCCGCATCAGTTTTTAGCCTCTGTGTTAGGCTGGGGTGACTAGAGAAACAAATCCAGTGAGACTTCTGTGTGTAAGAAAAAACCTTATGTAAAGAAGTCATTAATATCAAGAAGGCATCGCAGTGCAGTCAAACTCTAGTCTATAAATTCTCCCTCAGACTCAGGCAGCCACGTGCTATGATGTTGCAGACTGCAGGAAGATCCAGTCAGTGGGGTGCAGAATCACCTGGAATCAAGGTTAGTGGAAACCTGGCAGGGCTCTGGCCGCAAGCAGGGAGGCAAAGACACAGAGAGGGGAGAGTTCCCTGGGGTTTCCCACCCCTGTCCTCCAGCCCAGTTCTTCTTCTGAGAAGGTCATGCATGCAAGGAGGCAGCACTAGGCAGTGGCCTGATTGACAGGTCTGACTCCAGCTCTAACCAAGAATGTCTAGTTGACAAAATCTCCTAACTACAAACCTACGCTCTTGCTAGCTTGACTGTAGCCACATTGGCCCACGTGCCGTCTTTCCAGCTGATAAGTCCTTAAGACTTGTGATCTCTTATGCAAAGCTGCTCCTATTCCCGCCCCCAGCAGTCCATAAAACCTGTACAGAACTGAGCCCTGGTGGCATAGTGGTTGAGTGCTGGAGTATGGCCCACTGGCTTGGTGGTTCAAATTCAGCAGCAGCTCTCCAGGAGCAAGGCTGGTCCTCCCACTTCCACCAGAGGGCAGTGATGCCCCCCCCCTTTAAAAAAAATAAAAACCTGCATGTCTGTGCTCAAATGGACTGCTCAGTGAAGCCTACCTGGATCACCGTTTAAAAATGACACTCTCACCTCCATTCCCTCTCATTTTTCCTATAGCAGCTTTATATACTTAATAGATATGTTTATATTTGCCTCTTAGCCTACCCCTAATGATAAGGGTTGAAAAGTAACAGCATCTCTTTACTTTCAAATGGTTGTTAGAACCCCAAAAAGGGCTGCGACCCACGGATGGCTCTCTAATTATTTTCATGAGCCTGAAGCATCATAGATAAAGTACCACGACACATCTTGCTGCCATCGACATCCACTCATGTGACCCTATAGGAGAGAACTGCTGCTGTCCTTTCCGAGACTGTAACTGTGTAGGGTAGAAGGCCCCTTCATTCCCCAGAGGAGCAGCTGGTGGTTTCAAAAGGCTGACCTTGCAGATCGAAGTCCAAGGCATAACCACGATAAAACAACAGTTCTTTTTAGTTGCTCCTTGACAGAAGCTGCTTCCCTGACTTTTTGAGCATTGACGGGGGCCTTCTCCTCCTAACGAGTTATTTGTATTTTTACCTTTATACTAATATGACTGTTTTAGTCTGGGTAGACTAGCGAAACAAATCCATAGACACTTTTATGTGTATAAGAAATTTTTGTTTTGTTTTTTGGCCACCACTGCCCTTTGGTCGTGGGAGTAGGAGGCCCAGCCTTTGCTCCTGTGGAGTGGCTGCTGGAATTGAACCTCCATGCCAGTGCGCCGCAGTCCAGCGCACAACCACTACGCCACCGGGGCTCAGCCCACGAAAGAGCTTTATATACAAGAGCAACTCTACATTGAGAAAACATCCCAGCTCAGATCAAGTCTCTAAGTCCGAGATTGGCCCATATGTCCGACTGCAATCTATAAAGTCCTTTTCAGACTCACAAAGCACATTCAATGATGCCGAAGGTAGACTATCTTTGGGTCCAATGGCGTTGCAAACATCTCAGCGCTGGCAGGGGTCTCCAAGTGGCTTCTCCAGCTACCAGAACTGCATCTGGGTAGGTAGGTCCATGTGGCTTCTTCTCAGGAATGTCTTGCAGGAAGTCAGCCTTGTCAGAAGAGTCTCCAAGAGAATGAGCTGAGAGAACTAGTGTCTCGTCTTCAAGAAAGAATGGCCACATTTCCCAGAATTCTCAGGAGGCCATGCCCACACAGAGGTCTCATTGGCTATCTCCAGATAGGTTAGACTCCACCCCTATCCTCTCAATCCTCAAATTGACACCAGTATTAGGTGACTGTCGCAATGATCTTATCCTTACCACTGTAGGGCGATCTGTTTTTTGTTGGTCATCCCAGCTATGAAGCACAGGAGGTGTGCGTGCATAATAACAACGGATACAAAGTATTATAGGGATCCAGGAGTTTGGGGGTGATGCCAATGGGGAGGGGGAGGGGATCTTGGGAGTAAATAACGAGGGTAGGAGGTGTCAGGAAGGTACACTAGGAAGTGATTGTGATTGCACAACTCATTTTAAAGGCGACTGAAGAGGCTCTAAGCTTGATGTGGTGTTGATTGTACAATTCTCCTTGAAATAACTGAAGATTGAATTAATCAATGGTATGATATGTAAATTATGTGCCAATAAAACTTCTGGGGGGGAAATGATTGACTTATGCTAGTTATTTGAATTCTTTTCTGATATACATAAGATCTAAATTTATCAGTGTCCTATAGACAGTACTTTATAATTTATTAGGCAGATTTCTCTAAGTTTGCCATACTTCAAATGACAAGTAAAATCTATATTGGATTTATTTTTTCAATAGAGACAAAGTAAAAGTAATTTTAAAGAAGTCATTAATTTCAAGTAGGCATCCCAGCCTCCACCCCCAAAAGTAATCCTTTCAAGAAAATTTTGTTTCAGTTGCACATATATACCCTTGGCTTTCAAGTACAATGTATGCCTTGTTGTCATTCGAGGAAGTTCTGTATGTCCATCGATGGAGATGGCCAAGTAAATTCCCATGGGAGCACAACACACATGTCTCCGGGTAGCAGAAAGGATACATAGATCGGGGCCCCCATCCTGAAAGAAGATAATAATCTTTACTTGAAAGGGGAAAATAAAACTCACTGCACTTTTATTGATGCACCTTAAAAGCCACGGTCAAAGAAGCAAATTACTGGAAAACACAAAGATGACTCCAGAGATAAGAGTTCAAAACTCAAACTGAATAAGAAGTTAGTTTGTAAAATTAATCTACTTTGTATAAACACACACAATGAAGCTGTTGAGAAAAAAAGTAATGCTTAAATACATATGTAAAACCATGGAAGGTTTAGGGAACTGAAATCTCTTTTTAATATTTCCTACCGATAATGTTCTTGAAGCAAACTCAAGCGAACCTTGTTTTATTGCACTCGGCGTTCTTGCGCCGGGAAGATGATGTTCTTCTCTACTCCAAGGTTTGTGACAATTCTTGGTGGGGCAAGAATTCCCTTAATAGCATCTGCTCACTTGTGTTTGTGTCACATATTGGCGATTGTAGGATCATTTCAAGCTTGTTCACAATATTACATACTCCATAACTTTTATATGGACTGGGACCCCCCCTCCCCCCCCCAAAAAAACAAACCTTTAAAATCATTCTGTTGGGGGCTCACCCATCCATCCATCCTGTGCCAAGGGCGTTTGTTGCCCTCCTCATTCTCCCCACATCTGCTTTCTCCTTAGCCCTCGGTATCAGCTCATTTTCCCCCTCCCCTCAAATTTTGCCTCACTTGACCGCTACGTGAGCGCCAGTCCAAAGAGGGTGGCCGGTGTCCAAATGTACCGGTATTTGCCGATCTCGCCTTCCGTCCTGGTTCCTAATCTACCTATTTGGCTCTTTGACGGGTTGAGTCACCCGATCATTTATATTCTCTTTGGAAGTATGTACATAAATATAAGTTGAAGATTTTCTACCTATCTTTTAGGGGACAAATTTTCAACGCCAGTACCTGGCAACGACCCGACAAGGGCGCTCATTATTCGTTGGATGCATAAACGCCCTGTGGCAACTGTTAATGTCAGCACGTCTCATTTTCTTCAAATTCCTTACCGCGGCTTCCCTGCAGCCACACGAATAAGGCCTGGTCGTTCCTACTGGCCGGGAGTCGTTTTCTTCCCGTTTCTCGGGAAGGAAAGCTCCATCAGAGAAGGCTGGAAGATCGAGGTGCAGGCAACCGTGTGACGTCTGCGGTACGGGTTACCTAAAGAGAACCGGGTGGCCCCGGCTGCACCGGGCCAAGAGGACCCGCGAGCCCCGGCGTCGCACCGCCTCGCTCGCCCTGACTTGAGAACTACCGTCTAATCAAGTCAACACAGGAACGCCCCTCGCCCCAGGCGCCGCTCTGATTGGAGGAGCCGCACCCGGTCAACTCTCGCGAGACTGTCTTCTCCAGGGCTCCTCCCTCTCCGCCTACGCGTCCAGCCGGTAATCGACCTGAGACCACGTTGCCCGTGACGGAGGTGCCGTGGGTCCCGAGCAGCTTCCCGCACTCGTCCGGAGCGGCGACTCTTCTCCGGCGCTCCCCCGCACGAGGTTTGACTCCCAGGCGGCCTGCCCGCCGAACCCGCGGCAGCACCTTCCTCTCCGCCACCGGGCACAGCCAGCTCGCGGTGGCCACTGAGCGTGGCACGCCAGATGCGCACCCTCCAGCCTCGCGAGAATTTGGCGAGCTGCAACTGGTTTCTATGGAAACAGAGCTTTGACCACTCGGGTGCCTGTCATTCCAGACGCTGGGAGTGTTGTGGGAACGCCCTTAGAACGAGGGGGTGGGAGCGAAGCAGAAACAGGGTGACTCCCGAGGAAAATCCGTGCCCAGGTGGGGTCATTAGGGTGGACACGGAGTGTCGCACTTGGACAGGCCCAGTGCCTCAGGACCCAGGCTTAGCATCAAGTGAACGCACGTAGCCACCGCCCCCAAATAGAGGATCAGCAGCTTCAGGAAGACCCTCCGCTAGATGCATGGACGCAGTGACAGAAACTGAGCGCCAATATAGGAACAGTTGGGGCAGGATGGCAGTGTTTGCTTGCTTGTATCTCCTGTCTCCGTGCTTCAGAACGGACTCGAGGGCACATAACAAGCGCTGGGCCTATTTTTGTGCAATCCTGAGGATTCCCAGGGCAGATCCTGCTGCAAACTTGCTCATCACTGACCAGTCTTTTCCCCTAATGAGCCCCTTCTCCAGGAAGGGATTTGTTGTTCCTTCCCTGCGATCTAATCGTAGTGTTTCCAATTCCTCCCTTATCAGTGCATTCCTAGCCATTGCCCTTTTCACTTCCCTGATTCCCAAACCACACTCCCTGTCAGTGAGTAGATGTCCTCTCTCAGGGTAGAACTGCCCTGTGAGCTTCCCAGACTGTTAACTCTTCTAGAAGCGGCTGGTGGTTTCAAACTGCTGACCTGGCAACTCAATTCATAACCACCAAGCCCTTAGGGCTCCTTAAGTGGTTATAGGCGACTTTCATGATGGACGGCTTAATTTTCAAATGTATATTTGGTTCTTTAGTGTCAGGGACTCGCTTGTCACTAAGAATATGGAATGAATTTTAGATCCAGCCCATTGCAGGTGTTGAAGTCATGTTCCTTCCATAATATCTCTAGCAAAGGTTTGTTAATTCATTGTTAATTCATCAGTTATTTGTTGAGCACCTCTTACTGTATATATTTGAGTGTAAGCCATCCCAAATATCAGCCAAGGCACCCAATTTTACCATCAAAATGGCGTTAAAAATGTGCTGAAAAACTCCGATGATACTCGAGTATATACGGTATGTGCCAGGCACTGTTTGAAGCACTGAGAGTTCAGGGAAAGCACCATGAAAGCTGCTGCTTTAAAGTGTTAGCACTTTCAGAGACATTCAATATAGAAGTAAACAAGGTAAGGTAATTTCTCTAATAGACAGTTCTGTGAAGAAAATAAAGGTCAGGGAGTATGTGTGCATGAGGTAGGGTGAACGTGGGAGACTTCTTGGAATCATGCTCACTCCGAGTGACCCGGAATAATGAGGAATCATCTTTGCCAAGATAATGGTCGAATGAGCATTAACGAACAGAGAGATGAAAGAAAACCCAAACACCCACTGCCTTCAAGTGATTCTGACTCAGAGCAACATCTACAGGGTTTCCTAGGTGGCAAATCTTGGTGGGAGCAGAGAACTCCAGCTTTCTCTCAAGGCGTGACTGGTGGGTTTGAACTGCTGACTTCGAGGATAGCTGTCCAGTGTTTCCCAGACTGGATAGGGATCTGAGGGCCAGGAAGTACAAAGCCCCTGAGAGAGGTGTGAAAGGGAGAGCGGCTTGAGAAGAAGTGCAAATGCAAAGCTGTTCTTTGTTGGGTGGCCGAGACAATTTCTACTCTTAGTGACCTCCTGTGTCAGAGTAGAACCGCCCCAAAGGGACTCTGTTTAGGGAAGCAGCTTGTCAGACGTGTGTCCTGTGGAACTACAGGGTGGGTTCAGGTCGCCAGCTTTCCAATTAGCAGCAAGCCACTCAAACATCTTGTACCACCGGGGTTCAGGACTAAATGGCTCTGGTCAGAAGTTGGATCTTATTCTAAAAATGATTGGAACTCCAGGAATGCTATCAGCAAAGAAAGTGATTAAAAGTTGATGAGGGCTTGTTAAGAATGGTTTTGGTGACTCTGGAGAGAATGGGCTTTCCAGAGGTCAGGATAGATGTGACAAGAGATTATCTGTTTAAAAGCCCATTCCGTAGTTAGGCCACTGTAGTTAAACCACTGAGCTGGAATCCTTAACCCGGAGGCTTCATTGTCTTTGCCTAAACTCATAGCAATGAAATAAGATCAATTCTCTCTAACTCCAACTAAGTTTCAGGCACTTGTCTTAACTGTCGTCTCCTGGCAGCCCCCTCAAAAGGTCAGAGGTTTGAACCCACCTACTGCTCTGGAAGATAGCTGTGGCAGTCTGTGTCCAGAAAGATCCCGGCCTTGGGAACCCTGTGGGGCAGTGCTGTGGTGTCACTGTAAGCTGGGATTGACTGGATGGCAGTGGGTTTTTGGTGGTGTGTTTTTCTCTCTTTCTTCCCAAAGCAGAAATCCTTAGACCAGTGATTCCCAAGCTAGGGTGGTTTTGCTTCCAAGGGCCTCTTTGGCAATGCCTGGAGACATTCTGTCGTCCCATGTCAGTGAAGAGATGCCATTGGCATCTTGTGAGAAGAGCCAAGGGTGCTGTGAAATGGGATAGATGACAGCCAAGGAGTTCTCCGGCTCCACCTGCCAACAGTGCGGAGGTTGAGAAGCCCTATGTTCAACAATCCCGTCATTGCTTCTTTCTTGCAGTGACATTCATTGGCGCTCTTTAACATGGGTGTGAAGAAGAAGAAAGACACACATGTTGCAGCACTGGCTGCCTGTCAGCAGGACCTAGAAACTCTAAGGTGTAAGTCATTTCCGACTTGTTCAGTTCTTTCCCCCTCCCTCCTTTCTGACAAGCGGAGTATTTTAATCTTTAGGAATCCTACAGTAGAATGTACCATGTTTTTCCAGATTTCCTAGATTCAGTGTTTGTATGGAGTGGTTTTCTTAATTTCTGTTTTCCTACTTCTTTTCAACAATTCTTTATACTTTTTTTTTGGGGGGGGGGCATCACTGCCCTCAGGTGGTGGGAGTAGGAGGCCCAGCCTTTGCTCCCTGGAGCTGGAATCGAACCTCCATCCCAGTGGGCCGCAGTCCCGCGCACAACCACCACGCCACCGAGGCTCAGCCCCTATACTTTCTTTTTAAAAAATTAAAAAAATAACTTTCTTGCAAGTTCTTACAGGTATCCTAACAATCTTTAAGATTGTTATATCCCCTCTCCCCCACCATACCATGCAGCAATGCTTTTTTCCCCCCAAGTTTCTGTATCTAATTAAGTTCTACCTTTTTAAAAAAACTTACGATGACTTAAATTTTGTAGAAATGTTTAACAGATATAAACAATGTCCATATATTGTTAGGTCACTGGAGAAATGTCCTTTTGTGTTATATAGCGCTTGCTGATGGAGAAGGGGAAAATCTGGCTTCTTTGCTCTTACGTTGTGTACAGCTCACAGAGGGTGTGCCCCAGATCTATTGTATCAAACAGGTAAGGCTGAATTAATCATAGATGCTTCTCAAAGATGCTGCTTGTGGACTGTTTAAAGAGTTGGCTATTCTGGCTACCAATGATTTAATATACACTTATCATTACACTATCAGTGTGTCATTAAAGAATAGATTTTTTCCCTTGTGTATTTTTATAATATCTTTTATCCAAAACAGCCATCGAAATCATATTCAAATCAAGATAGGATGATAAGATATGTAGGTACCTTTTGTTTGTAGAGATAAAGAAGAAAGGAATCATCCCTCTTAATCTGAATCTTCAAGACATTTTAGCAGACAGTTGAAATGATTTCAGGATGTAAAGACGACTCATCGTATGTCAGTATTAGACTTTACCATTTCAATGTTCATGTATATTTTTGAAACCCGTAAAAGCATTGCTGGTTTTTAAAGAGTGTCGCAGAATCTTTTGAAGGAACTTTCTCGGTGCAGTGGCTCAGTGCTTGGCAGCTAACAAGTCACCTGGCCTTTAGAACCCTTCAACTGCCCTGGGAGAAAGATGCGGCAGTGTGCTTTCATAAAGAC
>PVJH01015477.1:0-53368 GCA_004026705.1 Nesogale talazaci
ATCTTTGAAAGATATATATATATATATATATATACTCTTTGTGTATATATATTATATATATATATATATATATATATATATACTCTTTGAATCAAAGGATGCCATGGGAAGTCTAACTTTAAAACAGCACAAACTACTTTAAATAAGACCAGGGTGCACTTCCTCTGCCTTAAAGTAGCTTGATTTTGTCTATGAGCAAGTGGAATGAAGAATGGAATATGCTATACGTTCTGTGTCTCAAAAACTAGAGGCGATGGGGAAAGACTAGTGTCTTCTTTGCAAACAGCAGGACAAACATGCCCCCAAACAAGCTCAGCATTTGAGGCAAGGAAATATGTGTTGACCAATGTAATTTCTGTACTACCATGAATTTATTTTATGAGGGGGAACACCAAAATAACTAGATTTTTTTCAAAACTTTGCATTTATTTATTTTTTTATTTATCCATTTATTACAAAACAAACATAAAACCTTCAAAGTACTCTCCTGTCAATTCTGCAATTCCATTAATTTTACAAATTCACCTGTTTGGATGACTGATGGCACCTCCCTCATTTTTGACGTCACCTCTTTTGTATTATTGAATTCCTGTTCATAAAGGTCCCTCAGCATTTGTGACAACAAAAAGAAGCTGTACAGATTGAAAGGTGAGTAAGATCATGGGGCAGGAGAGGCGTTCCTTTTTTTTTTTTTTTTTTGCCAAAAACTGGTGTGCTGTGTAACTGTGGGAGCAGGTGCATTGCCACGATAGCAAAACCAGTGCCACTGTCTGCCACAAATCAGGCATTTTTTGTTACACAGTGTTATGCAATCTTTTTAGAATCTCTAAATAAAGCTTGATTAATAGTCTGACCTGGTGGAATGAACTTCAAATGTGCTATCCCCCTCACTTTAAAAGAATAATAACTATCATCTTGAACTTTGGTTTCACTTGGCGAGTCTCTCTCTCTCTCTCTCTCTCTCTCTCTCTCTCTCTCTCTCTCTCTCTCTTTCTCTCTCTCCCTCTCTCCCTCACTTTCTTTCTTTCTTTCTTCTTTTGGGGGACAAGATGGCAATGGTGTCTTCCACTGGCTTGATTGTTGTCTACTTTCAGGGTTCCAAAGATAGCACCATATCTATCTGTTACTGATATAAAAAAAGGCTGGCTTGTTTAGGAGCTGTTCTTTCAAAACACATCATGTTTTCACTGGACGTTTTTTTCCCTGGTGAGTCAGAATGCGAGGCACAAATTTTGTAGCGATATTTTTGGGGAGGCATCACAGCCCTCTGGTCGTCGTGGTTGCTACCCAGAGCTGTTCCTGAGAGCTGCCTCTGGATTTAAACCACCAAGCCCTCGGGCAGCAGTCCTGCACTCAAGCACTTACGCCACCGGGGCTCAGCCCCTATTTTTTTTATTCCCAAATCTTGTATTAAAATTCGCTGAAGCAAGCTCCAAGGTGGTCCAGTTAACTTCCTCGTCTCTTCAGTAGTTCATTGTTGGTCTTCGAGTATAATTTTTGTGTGTGTGTATATGGCATCACTCCTGGTGGGTGTAGGAATCCCAGCCTTGCTCTTGGAGAGCTACTGCTGGATTTGAACCGTAAACCCTATGGGCAGCAGTCCCTCACATAACCACTATGCCACTGGGACTCAGTCCCCGAGTATAAGTTTTGTTGACATTTTCTTCCATGAGGGAACCTGGTGGATGTCCAGAATGACGTTTGTCATCAATCACATTTTACTTTTTTTGAAACAAGAAAACCAATTATACACTTGAGTTTTTCCCATTGTGCTGTCCTTGGAAGCTGTGTTGACCACCACTCAACAGTTTCTGATGCATTTCTTCCCATTAGGAAACAAAATTACCCAGCTGCACGCTATTCTCTTAAATTGGCCATTCCAAAAAATGAGGTTTCAGCAAAACTTCTTTTACAAAAAAAATTCACTGTGACCAGGTAGATCCTTTCCAGGAAATGCCACTGTGTGCACTAACTCCCAGTGCATTGCTAAATGCCTAATGGTAAAAAAAAATGCATACCCTGAAAGTTCTGCTCAGTGGCGCTTTTTCCATTTGGGGGTTGGGGTGGCATGGTACCCCTCATATGTCATTTTAATTCCCTGAGCTTCAACGCACTTATCTGCTCAAAGAAGGTCCTAAAGCACATGGTATCAGACTGTGGTCTCCTTTGGTGCTAAGGTTCTATATTTCTGTCCTTTGTATTATCTGCAAAACCAAATCAAATGTATTGCCTTCAAGTCCCTTGCCAGTGTTCAAAACCACCTTAGAAGATACAATAGGACTACAGGGTTTCAAAGGCAGGAATATCTATACAGCAGCAAACAGCTTCACCTTTCTCCTTTGGAGAAGTCACTATTTTAATTAGAAACTAGATTTTTGTTTGTTTGTTTTTTAGTTTTAGACAGTTTTATTGAGACATAATTGACTTATCATACAATTCAATAGTTTTGATAACTCTTTGGTACATAAAAATGTTTTTACTATTGTGCAATTGAAATTCCTCTGCCTTATAATCAAACACTGATATATATATACCAGTAAACATGCAATATTTTTGATGTTTGGAGGTGAGAATGTTCCATTTGGAAGGTTGCATATGCCATCCACCTCCTAAAAATTAGCAAAGCCAATTTCATATTACAGATCTGGAAGATCCAATGCAAACAGAAAACTATTAATCTTTCAGATCTCAAATGTATATATCGAAACAATGCAAATTACCCAAACTTGAAATATTCTGCAACCCTCACATCACTAGCATAATACTCTTTTATAATTAAGGCTTGATATACTATGAGGGCTTTAAAATATATAATTTTGAGTTAAATGTAGAGCATTTAGCCTTATTATTCTCATCACCATCATCCTCAGTGAGCTAGTTAAGGCTGTTTCTCACCATAGCTAGGAAATGATTTTCAGTGGATTGGCAAGTGTCATGATCTGATGTGAAGAGCCAGTCAGCTGAAAAGGGTGTTTCCTTGAGGGTGGCCTGCATCCAATATGTGCAGATGAACTGACAAAACTCTTTCACTCTTAATCCCATACTTAATCCCATGCTTGTCACACCATTTTCTCACATACTATGAGCCAGCAGCTTGACATCTTCATTTAAGATTATGAGTTTATCAGCTCTTGCTGCCCTCTAAATCACACGGAGCTTCTAGCTTAATATCTGACCATAAAATAGGGACATGTGGCAGCCACTATCTTATGTCAGTTTCAGGATTGATAACGTAGGGGTGGAGTCTAGGCTGTCAATCTGGAGATAGCCAATGAGAACTGTGTGTGGTCATGTCGTTCTCCTGAGAATTCTGGAAAATCTTGCAGTTTTTTTCCTCCGTGGAAGTGAGAGACCATGGACTTGGTCTTTTGGAGATGTTCTACTGACAAGACACAAGGCTGATTGCCTGTGAGCCATCCCAGAGGAGAAGCCACATGGATCTACCCTGATAGAACCAGACCTCTGAAGCCAGAAAAGGCACATGGAGGCTCCTGCCAGTCCTGTGATGACTCTACCACTAGTAAATACACAAGACTCTGCTCCCACTGGCCTGTGATTGTCCTGACATCACTGCAGGTACTTTGTGGGTCTGAAGAGGACTAATGAATTGGTATTAGACATATGAGTCAATATTGGACTTTTGGATTCGGACTGGACTGGGTCAGGATGCTTCCTCAATGTTTAATTCCTCTTGTATGTAAACCTCTCCCATATATATGTATGCACGTTTATGAATTTCCTTCTCTAGTCTACCCAGACTAACACAGGACCTGTGAGTCACCATAATATTTGCGCCATTTTCTTAAGAAAGAAGCAAAAACCTTATATATTTATACATACACTTCACTGGTTATTCTATTACAGATCTCTTCAACAAGATAATCATCATCATAAAATCATCATCATAAAATCATCATCATGATCACTAACACCTTCCATTTATGAATAGTGATTTTATATTTAACAGCTTAAATTGTGTTAGAAAGATTTTTGAAACACACAGGTCAAAAAAGCACTGTGAAATTTTGTCCATGCATATTAGAAATCTGAATTTTGAATTTCAACTGCCATATCAAATCAGTGCCAGTATATAATTCAGATGTTCTACGATCATGACAATCAGAAGGAAACCATAGGAACCAAGGTATAAGTAAGTTTCATTTCTTGTTGACTGAAGTTCATTTATTACATTTTCAAATTTCTAACAAGATTTATATAACATGATTTGGACTCTATGTGGGGGATAAAGTATATGTCTATATTGACACACAATGTGTTGATATTGACAACTTTAAAACATAATAATAAATAATATTCAAAACACATTTATCATTTAATTTGATGTTTGTAACAATTGTACACAGGTAAACTTGACAGTTGTTAGTTTGTTCATCTTAGGACTGAGAACACTAAGGTTAAAAGAGGGCAAATCATTTCATCAAGAGAATGAAATAAATTTTTACAGATGATTTATTTTTATATCTTATATCCTATTTTGCTTTTCAACCTATTCCCTTCAAATATTTTACCATCTGCCATAGGAATTTATCAGAAAGTTTATTCATATGATAAAACAAAGATTTCAGACAGTAGAGCGAGGTTTTTAAGGTTTTTATTTTTTATCACAGAACACAAAGGAAAATGATGGTGATAAATTAATCTGCCTACAAAACTAGTGAAGAATAGACCATGAAGGTTGGGAGAGGCCAATATATAAAACGCATGTCACCTCTTTACAACACATTGCTATGTGGTTGACCACTGGCTGGAAAACTCTGAAACTCATAAAAAGATGTGATTGATCTAACTGCAGGTTAGGAGGAAGCTGTCTTACTTTCACTTACATAGATGTTTTTGTATTACCCTTTATAAATGTCCTTTATTTAACATTAAAGTTGTAACAGTGACTCAAATCCAGTACTTTATTTCAATATCTGAATTAATCTGGCTTCAAAGAGAACCTAGATATCCTAGAGAGAGGAGATACATTTCCTTCAGAAAGAGTTGTTTTTTAAGTCCTCAGTTCATTAAAAATATTGCACTTTTTGGGGTTGGCTTTTCATTTGCTTTTGAAATGGCTGACTTTTCTCCTTCTAATCTACTTTTAAAAAATTCATCAATTGTTTGAGCCAGTTCCATTTTTCATGGATTAACACCCCTCTTTGGGAGGGGTCATTGCATGACTTCACAATTCTTCTTAATTGATTGATCCTCATGCATGTAAGGCTCTTGACAACACTATGGCTTGGATTTGGTGAGCCCTACAATGACATCCTTGCTCTTCATCACTTTAAAGAGATCATGAGCAGCAGAGCTACCCAATGCAGGGCCTCGTTTGATTATTTGACTGTAGTTTTCATGAGCATTGATTGTGAATGAAATTCAAAACTTCCATTTTTTTCTCCTTTGATACATAATGCGGTCTTTTGGTCCAATTGTAAGGGTTTAGATTTTCTTTACATTTAGTTAAACCTACTCTGAAAAGTTATAGTCTTTGATTTTCATAAGCAAATCCATCAGGGTCTCACTTTCAAACAGCAAAGCTGTGTCAACGGCACATGACAGGTTGTTCATAATCTTTCCCAGAAGCATGAATGGATCACAAGTATAGTGAAGGAGAGAACTCTGGACACACCTTTCTTGATTTTACACCATACACTATGTCTCTGTATTCAGACAACTATCCATTTGTCTAAAAAGAGCTTTCACAGGCGCACAAGGAAATGCATAAGCATTCCTGCTCTTCTCTGTGTTAAGCATTGTTCTGAATCACATTGTTAAACGTCTTTGCCTAGTCAATAAAACAAAAGGGATCATCTTTTAGATGTTCTCTCCTTTCCATCAAGATCCATCTGAAGTCCATATAAGTGCTCTTCTAAACTCAGCTAGAATTTCTTAAAGCTACGTGTGGCCATATGGTAGTAGCTATTTTATTATTATCTTCTACTGAATTTTATTTGCAGATGATATGAACAATGTTATTTAATAATTTGTGCCTCCTGTTAGATCACCTTTTTTTGGAATGGGCTACCAATAAGAAACTCCTTCAACCAGTTGATTAAGTAGCTGCCTTCCGCTTGCTTAGCGTAGACTAGTGAGTGCTTTCAGTGTGACTCTAGCTTTGAAAAAGATTGCAGCCCAGCCGCTTAGAAACACCTTCCGATCAGTATTCTGTAGACTTGCTTTGAATGCATACATTCAAGGGAGCTTAGGTTTTTTTTCATCAACACCAGTAGTTCTTGATCATAGGCTACCTCTTGAGATAGCTTAATGTCAATCAATTAATTTTTGTAGTGATTTTAAATTTTTTTAATTGTTTTTGAAATGCATGCAGCATCACTCATTATTTTCCCTACAGGATTCATTGATAATTCAAGCTTAATGCTTGAATTTTTCCCCTTCAATTTAGTCCACGTGAAATAGGTGGGGAGTGTTCTTCCTTTGAGGTTTTCTAATGCCAGATGTTTGCACCTGTCAGAGTACCATTTTACTTTACCTTCTTGAGCTGCCCTTCACCATCATTTAGAGTTCTTTTATTGCATCGTGCTTTCCATTTGCTTTGGCGATTATGTGTTCACTATTTTGGATATCTACCTGCAAGATCAATGATTCAGACACACAGCCACTCCATTGGAGAAAGGAGAGGTTGTCTTCTTCAGTAAAGAATTACAGACTCTGAAGTCTTACTCAGGGATTCTATGAGTTGGAATCTACTTGATGGCATTGCATTTGGTTCTTTTTTTAGTACAAACTAAGCTATATTCAAGTGTAGTATAGAGTAGGATGTTGGTAGAAAGTGGCCGAGAGGTTAGCTTAAAAAAGTACATTTAGAAAAGCCCTCGTATCTCACACTACACTCTATAGTATGGCTTTTCCTATTTACACCTTTGAATTGTTAGCATTGTTTGCTGCTTGCCAGAGGAGTAGTAAATGCCCCTAAACATTCTCAATATTTTCCTCTGTAAGCTTTTTAAAAGTAATAATACTTAGGCACAGACAGAGGGGGGGGAAATCTGTGGAATATTGTGTCTGTGTGCTTAGAATATATCTTATACAACAAAAATAAATTATTCCAAAAGCAATGCAGCTTTTCTATTAAAATAATACTGGGCTTATTAGAGTAATAATTGAATGTCTTGTCACCCAGAACTCATTATTCACAATTATCTTTCAGTAGTCAGCATTGAGAGTTTTGTATTTGTCTTCCAGACTTATTTCTATGCACTTCTAAATATACTTGTTTCTTAACATTACAAATGGAATCATTATGTGTTCATTTTCTGCAATTTTCTTTTTCTTCACTTAATAATAGGTCACAGAAAATGTTTCTCCATAGCACACATAGGCTAATCTCACTCAATTTAAACATTTCAAAGTACTGAAGAGAATGAATTGACTATAATTTATTTATTTAAATCCATTTGTTTTATAATATTGTCTACACTTAATTATAGATATATTTATGCAACTACTCTTCACTTATTGATATGGATAAAGTTACAAAACAAAGAAGCTTTGCAAAAACCTGTTCAATGAGAAAATGGAAGATGATCACATCTAATGACAAAATGGAGGATGAACAGATTATCGTACGTTTTCCAAAGTACCTCATTGCATAATCACCAAGCCACTGAGAATCATTGCTCAGCCAAATTGACACATAAAGTAAATATTAGAGCTAGCTGATTGTGTTAGTCCAGGTAGACTAGAGGAACAAATTCATAAGCATACATATTTATATAAGGGAGTGGTTTTTATACAAGAGAGATGGAACATTGAGAAAGCATCCCAACCCAGTCCAATCCAAGTCCAATATTATCCTGTTTGTCTGACACCAATCAATTTTTCATCTTCAGACTCATGAAGCACATGCAATGATGCCAGGACAATCACAGGACAATGGGTGGAGAGTCTTATGTATCCAGTGGCAGTAGAAGCACCTCAGTATTGGCAGGGTTCTCCCAATGGCCTCCCAAACATCTCAGCACTGACAGGAGTCTCCATGTGGCTTCTCCAGCCCCAGAGGTCTTGTTCTATCAAGGTAAACCCAGGTGGCTTCTCCTCCAGCTCCTACAGGACTCAGGGTCTATCAGCATGCTGCCATCTTGTCTTGTCAGTAAGTAGAACATCTCCAAGAGACTTAGTCATAAGTCTCTCAACTCCAACTGAGAAATACCATGAGATTTCTCGTAAATCTCAGCAGAAAGCTACGTTCACACAGAATCCCATTGGCGATCTCCAGATCGACAGGCTAGACTCCACCCCTATACTCCCAATCATGAAATTGACACCAAAGGACATGACTGTCACACTGATGCTTCACCCCTCCATGTTTGATACTGACAGATATCATTAATGTGCCAAATAATGGGATAGTAAGTTGTTAGATTATTGCTGTCAATGTGAGATTTCTGGCGCTGAGTTAATTAAAGTAGTTAGGATTATCAAAGGAAAGATCCAAGAGAATGGATACATAACAACTCACACATATATCTTACTATTCTTTGAATTTATAGGAGGGTAATGTGTTAGTATCGTGAGCTGCTAAGTACAAACTCTAACAGCTAAGTTGAAGATCAGCAATTTGAATCTACCAACTGTTCTGCAGGATCAAGATGAGGCTTTCTACTTCAGTAAAGAGTTATAGTCTTGGAAATCCAAACGGGGACTTTTACCTGTCCCATGTGGCTCTATGTGTTGGAATTGATTCCAGGGCAGTCGTTTGGGGTATTAGGAAAATTAAATTGGACTCCACATTACTATGTGATTTATTTAGAAATGAATCCTCAGACAGTAGCAAGATTTTTGGTAGACACTCCTCTGAAAATGCTTCCCAGGAACTGCATCACTGTGGGATTTATCTATATTTTGAAATTCTCACATGATGTTTTGTGCAACACCAATGCATCACTGTGCAGTCAATGCTAAAGAATTTTTGTGTGAAGAATAATACATCAGTATTCTATTTTATGTCTGATATTCATATATATTGCCGCTTTATAAGGGCCTTGCAAAAGTGAAACATGGCTTTGGTTAACCTAGCAATTCTCAATAGAAATGCCTTTATCAATAACATTCATCTCTCAAGAAAATAGGTGGTGAACATTTTGGAACCACTCATCTAACGCTTAGATTCAAAAGAAAATCTATTAGCATAAATAACAAGCACTAGAAAAGTGGAGCCAAATAAAATAAAATATTAGAGTTGAAAACCTCATTAGAAATACTGGTGAGTTTGTTGTGGGGACTAAGTGAGATAATGATGAAAAACAATTAACACGGATATAGCAAATGTTCAATTAATGCCAAGTCATATTATTCTTAGTTCCACCTCTCTGGTCATCTTATTGATCCATTCATTAATCTAACTCTAGAAATAGTTACCAATAAGTCATTGTGAACTAGATACTAGAAAAATCTAATTATCTTACCCATGGACAGGTTCCTTCCTTGCTTTTGGACGAGATGAGCTTGCAGCCCATTAAAGAAAAGATGAAGTGAAGTTAAAGCTCCAAAGGCTGAGACAGTATAGGGATAAACACACCCTTAATGGAAGCAAAGAAGGGGAAGAGAGAAAATTCCACGAAGCATTTGGGATAAGCTAGATAAGCAGGTATTTTCAAGGCAGAGGAGAGTCTCCAGAGAAGGATCTATTTTTCAAAGAATATAAGGAGAATTTACCCTACCAACATGAAGATATGAAAGAGTAACTGGTGCTTAATTTGGGGCTTTGGAAGGCACAGAGCTTTGTTTGCAATAAGAGATTGCTGAGCTAATGAGAAACCAAACCTAGTTATAGAAATTAGCACACATATTTGATCTGTGGAACCTATAATTAGCAATAATTATAGACACCACTTGCTGGCTCTTACCTTCTCACAAAATACCTTGTGAAATTTCAGAATTGAAGCCTTTCTTAAACTATATCTAGTTGCATGTCCTATTTTACAGATCAGCTTAGATCCAGAATGGTTAAAAGCATAATCTTTCAAACCACACAGAACTAGAATTCTCTTCTTGCTTTTAATTCTTTAAATGGACATCTGTTATATATTCCAATAGCTATAGAATAAACAACCATTTTAAACATATAGTAAATATTTTTCTCTTTCTTTTTATAGAGACCAGCTAAACATCCATTGAATCTTGAGCTTAGTATAAACATCATTGTGTACAAGCACAGATTAAATTATGAGTTCGAAGATAAAGAAGGGAAGGGTGTTGAATTAGTTGGTTAGGGGGCAAATTGAAGTCACCATTTATGTGTCACCTTGTCATACTGTGCTGTCCTCTCTGTCGCTGTTATCTTTTAAGTCATTCCATAGGTATTTCAAATGCTAGAGGGACAATTTACAATGAACAGTCTTCCAGGGAATATCCAGAATAAGGACAGACTCGAAAGAATTACAGGGTAGTATGCTCTGGAATAGAAAGAGAGAGACCACTGAAAATATTTATAAGAGCTACAGAACAGTGTTCACTTCAGCAGCACATGCACTAAAAAGTGGCAGAACATATCAAATAAGATAGTGCTAAAAGATGAGCCCTTCCGTTTGAAAAGCACTCTAGATATGACAGAGGGAATGCTATCTCCACAAAATAGAATTGAACATCATGAAATAGACTTTCAGGACTTGCCTGTGCTTAAGTGGCAAGGCTCCAAATCAAAAAAAAAAAAAACAGTGACAATCACCCATTAGTTATTGGAACTTGTATGAAATGTGAGTCAAGGAAAATTGGAAGTTGTGAACAACAATGAAATGGAGTGCATAAATATAGATATTTTAGGTAATAGTGAAGTAAATGGACTATTATTGGCCATTTTGAATCAGATAATCATATAATGTACCATTCCAAGATGGCCAAAAATATGAACGGCATTTTATTTATCATCAAAAGAAATATTTCGAAATTTATCCTGAAGGACAATACAGTCAGTCATAGGATAAATGATATACCAAAATGAGGCCCGCTTATTATGATTATCATTCAAATGTGTGCTACAACCACAAATCCCAAAGAAGAAGAAAGTGAAGATTTTTACCAATTCTTTTGCATCTGAAGTTGATCATACTTGCAATCAAGAAGCATTGATAATGGCTAATGATTGGAATATGAAAATTAGAAAAAGGAAGAAAGATCAGAATTTGAAAATATGTCCTTTGTCATAGAATTAATGTGTAAGTTGCAAGATGTATTTTTTTGGCAAAATCAACAACTTATTTGTTGTAAATGTTTTTTTTTCCAATGACAAAGATGGCAACAATACACATGTCCTTTGCTGCGTTTAATACTTAGGAAACAAATCCATCACATCTGCAGGAAAATGCCATGAAGAAACTCACTACCTTCTGCTGAATAAGGTCGGGGAATTATTGCAGAATAGATCATCAATTGCTCCTAAAATTTTTCAAGTTGACACTCAAGAAAATTAAACAAGTACACAAGAGTCAAAGATCAACCTTGAATATATTCCACCTGCAGTTAGAGACCATGTAAAGAAAAAAAGTTTTATGTACTGAGCACTAATGATCAACCACAGGTATAAACAAATACACAGTAAAAAAGAAATATACAAATAATGACATGAGGAAAGGCTCTAAAACGTGTTCTTGAAAATCCAATAGTTACAACTGATGGAAAAGTTGCTTCAGTAAGAATTGAACAGAAGTTTTCAAAGTCGCTCAAAAAGACAAAGCAAAAACACATGAAATGTTCACAGACATGGTGTAAGAAAACCAAAGGGGGAAAACCTGAACATTTCTCAAGCCTAAAGTATTGAAAAAAATCAACTGTAGGGTTTCAGTATTAAATGCATGTGTGCAAATATTGAATGGGACAGGAAACGTGAAAAGAAGGTGGAAGAATGGCAAATCACCATTGACCATAAAGATCAAGTGTTTTTTTTTCCTGCCATTTCAAATGTGATGGATCACTTGATCAAGAACCAATGATATTGAAACATGATTCACTGACATCATTAGTGAAAACCCAGTCCCCAGGAAACGACAGAGTAGCAATAGAAATGTTTCAATAAATGGATGTGACACTGAATAAGCTCACTCATTTATGCCCAGCAATTTGGCAGCTCACTGGAAGTGATAAATATGTGTAGCCATTCCAAAGAAAGATGGATCCACTTATTGTGAAAATTATTGAGAAACATTGCTAGCATCTCTCTAAAATATTGTTAAATTTGGGTGAAGATAATTCAGAAAATGCCAAAAATTCAAACTGACTTGAGAGGATGTGGAACAATGTATGTTATTGATGACATCTGATTGATGTTGACGGAAATCAGAGAATATTAAGCAGCTATTTACCTGTGTTCTAATGACAATTCAAAGGCATTGAACTAAGTGTGTCCTAAGAAATATGAATAACATTGCAAAAGTGGGAATTTATGGAAAAGTTACTTGTCCTCATTTGGAACCTGCCTGCAACCAAGGTTTTGAAAACACCTTGGATTTAGATAAGGGCAGGTATGAATCAAGGGCATGTTCTTTTACTTATTCAGTAGCTATGCTGAGTAAATAATACAAGAGACTGAACCACATAGCAAAAAATAGAATTGGGATTGGAGGAAGGCTGATGAACAGGATGCAATGTACCGATGACACAATGTTCTTTTCTGAAAGGAAAAATAACTTGGATCCTCAAATGAGAAATATCAGAGGTCAGGCTACCATAGGGATTAAATTTCGATTTCAGGAAAATGAAAAACAATTGAAATCATGACAATTCAAGACCACACTGAAGTTGTCAAATTCCTTTCACTTGCAGTCGAGAAATCAAATGGCACATTGGATTGCTACAAAAGATCTCTCTGAAATGTTGAAAGGATAAGATGATATCTTGAAGAGTTCTGTGCTCTTGACCACAGTCATGGCATTTTCCATTGTCTCATATGCTTCCCAAATCTAGGCAATAAAGAAGAAAATCTGAAGAAGTGATGCCTTTGAATTATGAAGTTGGTGAAGCATGTTGAACACACCATCAATTTCCAAGTGAACAAAGGAATCTGTCTACTAGGAAGTGTAGCCTGGATGCTCCTTAGAAGCAAGACTTTTGAAACTATATCACATATTTGGTCAAGTTGTCAAGAGGGAACAGTTCATGGGAAAAGACATCATGCTTGGTAAAGTGTACAGCTAGTGCCAAAAAAATCTCCTCCGTGTGATGGGTTAGCCAATGATGATGAAGGTGTGACAGAACTGAATAGTGTTTCATTTTATGGCACACAGGGTTGCCTGGGGTCTGAGTGAACTGGGCTGCACCTCATCACAAAAATGAGGGCATAACTGGAGGTAGATATGTGGAACTCAATTACAATTTGAAACTTTGCTGAAATGAAGCCTCAGAACTTAAGACTGGAAAATTAGAGAAGATCAAAGCAATTAGAGGTTAAAAAATATTGAAAAAGTCAGATAAGGAAATATTTGTATAGTTCCTTATGGAATTTAGACATCACCTTGTGATTCTGTTAGAATTTGATCAATTTATAAGATGGCTGTGTTTATGCTTGATACTTTATAAGGATTCTCTCTTTCTCTTTCCCTCTCCCTCTCTCCCTCCCTCTATTGTAGAGTGGGAGATGATGACCAAAACATGAATTTAAATCCTCAAAAATGTGCAGTTTCATGTCCTAAGTAACACAGCTTATAAGTGCTAGACATCAGACTAGAACTCCTTTTCTATTTGGATCTGAATCCAGGCTTTCTACCACACCGTGGTGTCAGTTTTGTTCCTCGCTTAATGTAGAATGAGGGCCAGCCGCTGTAACTTGACCTTCAATATATTGAATCTGCAAAAAACAGGCCTTGTAATGTTATCCATTTGCCCCAGTAACCTGGTGATCTACCACTTTCAAATTTGTGCAACTTTTGCACCAAGAAGTCTCTTAGAGCTGAGGAAATTCAAGTTCAGCTTGAATGATATTTTTGGAGTCAACTCGGTTGCCCTGTAATGTGCTCTACAGTTTGTGGAACATAAAGGGTTCAGGAAAAGCACATATGCTCATTATTTCTGCTGCTTTGGAACAGTGACTAGTGACAACATTTGAAAGGGCAAAAGTGGTCATTTCTGTCTGAGAGTCACTTGACCTTTTCAACTCTACTTGATCTCCTCTCTGTCCAGAGGTCCTAAGTGGAATGCGGGTGCTACTGCATTTTATTTTGAAATTACTGGCCAGACATTTCCACCCCACAGGGTGACCTGTGCTTTGTTTGAAAACGCTTTGTGTAGAACAAAGGGCAACAGGACCACATTGGTCCACATTTGCATTCTAGACATAATAGCTATTGTAGGGAAGGAACTAATGCAATCAGCAATTGAGCTTGATTTTCAAGTAATCCTAGAAATTAGTTCTAAGATAGGCTTGCGGAAAAGGGAAAGGGAAAGAAAGCTGTTTTCTCCCTTCCACAGTTCTGGGAATAAAATGGAGTTCTGCACAGATCCTTTTGGCATATTCTCATCCCCAATCCTCACCACCGACTCTTTCATCCCATATAAACAACTAGTGTTCGCTTCAAAACTCCCACACCTTCAGCATCTTACACAAAGCGAAGTGTACGCCCACCCATACATTAAAGCAGGCATCGTTTCAGTGCCGTGGGATTTTATGGGGACAAAACCATAAACTAGGAACCACGACCAGAACATATGTTCCCAATATCTTTAGTTTGTGGAGATGAGCCCACATGAGCAGATAAATTTGAGAAACGGAACCACTTTTCTTGCACTTGTCACTTTCTTCTTTAAATCAAGCAGACTCTTCTGCTTCTAATTTACACCCACACTCTCCTCCAGCTATTCTTTTATGCCATTTCAAAGATGTGAGCAATTGTCCCATCTTTCAAATGTATAGACTTCTTTTTCCCCTCCTTGAGAGCTCTCCACATCAGTGCTGGCTTTTGATCATGCTGCCTTGGCATGTCCTATGTAATTAAGGAACTGGATGAAAGGAGGAGGGAGAAAGGAGTAAATCTAGCTTCCAGGCTCAGACATACAGCCCACTGATAGCCTCCATAAAACATTGTAAGTTGTTTAATGTCACCTTTATCTAATTATTTTTACCTTTTAAGAGATAAGTTCCTTGGAAACAAACAGATTTTTTTTTCTTTTGCCTAAAGTTTTCATCCATTTTGAAGACTGCTTTCCTGCTTGCTCTCTAAGAGACTGAGCATGCAGGAGAGGCTTAATAACCATAAAATAAAAATAGCAGGGTCATGGAAAGGAAAGGCAACCTTGTCTGCAGTCTTTCTTGCTCTCACTGAAAGGTGGGACGTGCACTCTGTTAGCTGAAAATCCACCAGGATCCCTTAGTCTTTTATTATAGTCTACCTGGAGGGGGAGATTATTTTTTTCCACCTATTTTGAAAATGATGACATTTTCAAAATAATTCCTGTTCCATAATAGTCTCTTCGGGGAGAAGGAGAGAATGCAATTTGCGAAATCCCCATGATTATCCTGTGGCAAATGTGCCCTTTAGATGGAACAATGACATTGTTTTTAAAGCAAGCCTAGAGGTAGACCTTCCAATGCAAGGATTGTTGCTCTGGCGTTTCTCCTGCCTGGAAAGTCTTCCTTAGCTTTTATTATTTTATTGTTTTTAAATGACAAGATTTCTTTTTGCCTGACGACTGGATTTGTCATGCATCGTGGTTACATGGATAGTCAGAGATGTACCAATACGGTTGAGATCTGCTATGTGTTCTGTATAAAGGAAGGAAAGGAAACACACACACAACACACATATCTGGCATAATTTGTTGCCCTCCTTTAAGAGAGATAAAGTGACAACTTCCCAAGAAGATAAGCCTATATTAAATATCCAGTGATCTAGATGCATAAATGTGTACTGAGGAGGATAGGGAGGACAAGTTATACCAGTTAAGCATGTAAGTAACAGAGAAGTGGAACTGTGAGTTCTTAATCTGGGGTGGATTTACTGAATGAAAGACTGACATAGTCTCAAAGTTTTGAGGATTCATCACAGAGAGTCCCACGGAACAGGCCAATTTCAGGTAGACTTTGGAGATGAAAACTAGTGACAGCAGGCAAACAAAGGATGTCTGTCTGACTAAGAACAAAGGAATTTGTTATGAATTAACTGAGATCCACTTGGCCAGTGTGGTGGTGATTTCTCCCACGACTGCATCCTGCTGAGTTTGCATTGAAGTGGTTTTGTTTGTTGGTAGTTTTGCCTTGAGATCTCTTCCTTAACTTAAAAAAATTATTTCCTTGGTGTCTTCATAGCCTTACAGTGCTCTTTTTCCCTCTTGCTTCATAGTCAATAAATATGTATATGTGTGTGTGTGTATATATATATATATATATATATACACACACACACATATTCTGTTGTGGTTTCATTTTGCCTCTTGGAGTTCTAAAATTATTCTCTTCCAAAAATCCTCGCTGCCCTTACTGGATGTCTAGGTTCCACATCTCATTCAAAGGCTGCTGTCATAGTTGCAAACCATTTGATCCATTCTTCCCATAGCTGATATATTAACCTAGCAATAAAACTAGAATGGTCGCTGAGCCCCAGTGGCGTAAGTGCTTGAGTGCGGGACTGCAGCCCGCGTGCTTGGCAGTTCAAATCCCAGCAGTGGCTCTCAGGAGCAGCGCTGGATAGCGCCCACGACCACCAGAGGCAGTGATGCCCTCCCCCCCCCAAAAAAAACAAAACAAACTGGAAGGGTCAGTGTATAAAGCTAAAAGATCTGCAGGTATTGTGTAGTGCCTCCTGGTTAATCAATTCTTTTAGAACATATTCTATGACTACATTCTATATACTTCATTTTCTTCTCACCTACATCTTGGTGCATCAATTTTATCACTTTCATGAGACCTCATCAATAGTAGCAACTTTGGGTTGAACATTAACTCATTCAAAAATATTTCTTGAACACTCATTTTGACCAAGAAGCTATATTAGGAGATAGATAGATATTGATGGACAGATTAAAGCTACATAAGAGAGGGCAAGAGAGAGAGCTGAGTGGTCGGTAGACATATATGGAATTGTGATACACTGAGTACCAAGAAAGTGAGAAAACAGATTTCTGTAGAACAATGTTAAAAGTTCTACCTTAATGTAGAAGTTTTTAGAGGCTAAAAACTTTATGTGAAAATTTATGAGAAAGAAGACTTTATAGAAAAAGTTATGCTAAATGTGGCAGTCAACTAATCGTGTGTCAATTTGAGGATCAGGAGTGTAGGGGTGGAGTCTAGCCTGTCAATCTGGAGGTAGTCAGTGAGACCTCCATGTGAACAGGTCCTCTCTTCTGAGAATTCTGGGAAATCTCATCATTCCTTCTTGGAGGCGGAGACACTATCTTTCTCCGTTCACTTTCTTGGAGAATTTCTAATGAAAACACTCTCTTGGAGATGCTATACTGACAAGATACAAGGCTGAATCCCTTTGAGACACCCTAGAGGAGAAGCCACATGGACCTACCCTGATGAAATCAGACCTCTGAAGCCAGAGGAGCCACTTGAGATGATTACAATGCCACGGGGTCCAAAGGCATCCTATCCATCTGACTTGTGGTCATCTTGCATTCGTTGTCTTTGCATGTGTTTTATGAGTCCGAAGAAGACTTTATAGACTGGTATCAGACATATGGACTAATATCAGCCTTATGACGTTGGACTAGACTGGGTTGTGATGTTTTCTTAATGTACATTTGCTTTTGTATATACAACTCTTTACATACATGGGTGTTTAAGCATTTGTTCCGCTCATCTGTCCAGGTTAACACACTAAGCAAAGAAAAAAATGGAATAACAGTTGCAAGAAGATTGACCCAGGCAGGAGTTTGGGGTTCTTGAGGGATTTTTAACAAAGGCCATTCTGACTGGAGAATATTGAATGCAAATGAGGATGGCATAGACAAAACCTGGAGAAATAGCCAAGGACTGATTAAAAGCATGGCTTTATAGTCAAAGATTAAGACTTTTACTTTTATCCTGAAAATAAAACAAACAAAAAGTAACAATGGGGAAGATTCATGATCCCATTTATATTAGAGGTCTGAAATGAGAAGATACTTAGTTTTAAAAGAGCTCTTTGACAGAGAATCAACTCAACAGTTTGGTGACCCATGTCTGGCTCTTCCCAGGATCACTGATATGATCAAAGTTCTCCAGGACTGCTGACTGGAGACTGCACTTAACAATATGGAGATGTCCTAGCTGCTGCAGATTTGAAACAATTCTGCATTCAGAATACTGAACACGATGGGAATGTGTTTCAGGAAAAATCCTTTTAGACTCCAAGAACTGTTTACTTTTGTAGAAAAAAAAAGTAAGCTTTCAATGGTGTGTGAGTCCGAGTAGACTAGAGAAACAAATTTATAGACACTCATGTGTAGAAGAAAGAGGTTTATATGCAAGAGAAGTTGAATATTGAAAAGACACTCTAGTTCAGTCCGGATCAAGTCAATAAGTCTGATATTAACCCACATGTCCTACAGCAATCTAAAAACTCCTCTTCAGACTCACAAACACATGCAATGATGCTGAATGCAGGAATATCACAGGTCAGTGGGTTGGAAGTCTTGTAGATCCAGTAACCTTGCAAAGCTTCTCAGTGCTGGCACGGGTTTCCACATGGCTTCTCCACTTCCAGGATTCTGGCTGCATCAGAGTAGGTCCAGGTGGCTTCTCTTCAGGGATGTCTTGCAGGGAGTCAGTCTCATCTGTAGAGAGTCTCCCAGAAAGTGAACTGTAAGAGAAAGAGAGAGAGGGAATATCTCCCACCTCCCAGGAGGAAAACAGCAGTTCCCAGAATTCTCAGAAGAAGGCCATGCCACACAGAGGTCTCATTGGCTATCTCCAAATTGACAGACTCCACCCCTACACTCTTATATTTATATTGACAAATATATATTAATAAGCATAAAAGCAGCCAATGCTAACCTCCATCAGTTCGATCTCAACACATAGTGACACCACAGATCAGACTAGACCTGCCCAGGAGGGTATCTGAGGCTGTAACTTTTTCTGGAAGGGGATAGCTTCCTCTTTCTTCAGAGGAGTGGCTGATGCTTTAGAGCTGCTGAACTTTTCATGCGCGGCAGAATGCATAATGACTGCATCGCTCTTCAAAAAGGTGGAAGGAGAACGAGTGCTAAAAAAAAAATAAGGCTGTGGCCTAGACTATTCCAGGTAGATGCTCTACATTACCAGGAGGCTGAATCATGGGTTAATCAAAATGGCTGTGTAAATGAACACTGAGGTTCCACTTAAGGTAGATGCCATGCAAACTTGTGTGTGTGCATGACATTTATGTTTACATCTCACTAGGCATTAGGTAGTATAGTCATGCTTACATCAGGAGCCTTGGTAACGTGGTGGATTACTCTTTGTGCTTTATTCCCACGATCTGCACTCGGAAACCATCAGCGGCTCCAAGGAAACAAGATTGATCTTTCTGCTCCTGCAAAACTGATGGTCTTAGAAACCCAAAGGGACAGTTCCACTCTGTCCACGACGGTCACTAGTCATCAGAATCGACTCTACCTCAGTGAGCTTTGAGTTTCTAGATCAAGAAACAGAGCGTCAGCTTTTAAGGTCACCTACGAAGAAAGTGCGGAGGTCCCACATCAATTTCAAATATTCAATTCAATCAAAGTGTGCAAATAATGCCAATGCATCCAACTGTGAATAGCCTATAAGACTATGATAAGGCACTCAGCATTATTAGTCATTAGGAAAATGAAAATGACAAGGCAATCCATCTTTACAATCAGTAGAATGGCTAAGAATAGAAAAATTGGGGAGGTGGTGTTGGTTAAGATATGGAGAAATTAGAATGTTTGTCTGTACTGATGAAAATATAGAATACCAACCACCCAAAACCACTGACACTTTTTGGACTTTTAGTAGTCATGTATAGCATTTTGAAGGCTGTACATCTTAACAGGAAGAGGTAGCCTCATCTTTCTCTTCTAAGGGGCTGGTGGAGTGTTGACTCAGCAATAAGGACAGGGCTACAGCCCTGTGGAAAACAGTTCAATAGGTCCTAATATATATAGTATATATATATAATATATATATATAATATATATATAATATATATAATATAATATAAAATACATATAATATATAATGTATTATATATATATAATATAAGCATAGAATTATCCTATGTTGTTGATTGGCTACCATGGGTTGGTTCCTAATCAGAGCAACCCTCTGGACAATGAAATTAAACATTGCCAAGCCAGAATCATTCTCACAATTATTGCTAAACATGATGCCATTATTGCAGCCACTATACCAATCGATCATGTGGGGGTTCTTCCTCTTTGGGGCTGATTCTCGACTTCATGAAGTATGAAGTCCTTCTCCAGAGAATGGAACCTTCTGATAGCATGTCAAAAATGCATGAGAAAAACTTTCTGTTTTCTACTCCCTTAAAGATTTAGTGTCAAGGGCCTTCATCTCAATCACACCAGCAAATCTGATCTTTTCTAGGATGTTGAGTTTGTTCCTCTCCATCCAGGACTCTCTCTTTTTATTCCTCTCAGAGTATTTGGCAATGATAGGTGAAAAACTTCTTAGAGGTTGGGATTTGTATGATTCGTTCGCTTCTGGGACTCATGGTTTCTTTATGTCTGTCCTTCCTACATTCCAAGTGTTAGTTATTCATGAACATTTGAAGATATGTGATCTAATTTTGAGTTTGGTCCTATCAGCAAATGGAGGTCCTAAAATCTTCACCTCAACCACATCCTTCAACTCAAATTTGATGAGGGACTCTTCCAAGTTGTCCTTTGAAAGACTTAAAATATCACATTCTGACTTTATATTTGATGGTGTTCTTTTGCCATTCATACCACTTTTACTTGTGAGATATCTTAGTGAATTACTATATCCTTTTCCCCCAGTCTTTCCCAAACTGGAAGTTCTACAGAAACTTTCCCTCCCCAGATAACCCTTCTAGAATTTGAAAGACCATAATAGGTCCTAACATTTGGGCAACACATTAAATCACTACAGATTAAGTTTAGCCTGTTGCACAGAGTGAGATTAAGTTAGCATTTATCATATGGGATTCTTAGAACCATAACCTAAAGCCAAACCCATGATCATCTGAGTCCATAGTGACCCTTTGGGTTTCAAAGACTATCAACCATTATGGTCACCACTGATCTTATGATTAACAAACTACTGCAAAGCACTAGCACAGGCGGAGAGTATGACTGTAACCTATTGCCATTGAGTTGATTCTGACTCGTGTTGACTCTGTCAAGGTCAGTCTTTAGGGGAGCAGGTATGCTCATTTTTCTCCTGCATAGAGTGCATTTGAGCCACAGATTATGCAGTCAGCAGCCCAATGTTCACTTACAGCTCTATCAGGGTTTCAATGAGCAGTATCATCCAAAATCAATAGCCAAACTCACTGACATCAAATACTCATAGTGACACCCTGTGCGATTCGGAGACTGCAAATACCTGTAAGCACAGGAACCTCAATGTTTCACCCGAGGAACTTTTGGTTCTTTCCATCTGTCAACCATGCGGCTTGCAGCCCAATGCATAACCTCTAATCCACAGGTCCCAAAGATTCCACTCACAGTTATATACCCAAAATTAGTGAAAGCAGTGTTCCAGCATACACTTGTATGCCACTATAAACTGCAATTCTATTTACAATAGCCAAGACAAAGAGAGAAACACAAATCTCCATGAACAAATGAGCAGAGGAGATGTAGGATATGCATACAATGGAATATTTTGACCATAGAAATACATACAAATTTTGTATATACAATGCCATGACTAAGTGTGTTAGTCCGGGTAGGCTAGAGGAACAAATTTCATAGACATGCATATCGATATAAGGGGAGGGTTTATATACAAAAGGAATGGGACATTGAGAAAGCATCCCAGCTCATCCAGTCCAATCATAAGTCTGATATTAACCCATATGCCCAATATCAGTCTATAAAGTCTCCTTCCAACTAACAAAGTCACAGGCCAGTGGGTGCAGAGTCCCTTTGCCAATAGGGGTCTCCCCGTGGCTCTTCGCTTCCAGGGCTCAGGGTCCATCAGCAGCATTCTGTGGTGGCAGAAGCAACTCATTGCTGGCAGAGGGCTCCATGTGGCCGCTTCAGCTTCAGAGGTCTGGCTCCATCAAGGCAAAGCCAGGTGGCCTCTCCTCCAACTCCTCCACCTTCTCAGACGCTGCCATCTTGTCCGTGATTCATCATCTCTCAGACTAACTCCCAACAGCTGGGAAGACAGCTTCCCATCTTCACGAGGGAAATATCACGAGATTTACCTGAAGTCTCAGGAGAAAGCCAGGCCCACATAGAGGCCTCATTGGCTACTCAATGGCTTTCTCCAGAATAACAGATTAGACTCCACCCCTACATTTCAATTATGAAATTAACATAAGCACATGACTGCCAAAGTAAGTGTTGAGAAGCCTTTTAGAAATGCATTCAACTCAAAAGGTACATTCTGTATGATTTCATTTTTGGGTAATACATAGAACAGAAAATGCATAGAGCAAATATTCTCAATTGGTACTAGAGATGAGAGTAAAGAGAATGGACAGTTATTGCTTAAGAAGTTAATGGGTTTCTGTTCTGGGTGATAATTTTTTTCTTTTTTTTAGAAATTGATATTAGTGGTGGTTTCATGACATTGTGAGAATGATAATTGCTACTGATGTTTACATCAGGGCTGGTTAAAACAGTATACATTTTAGCAATATATATGTAGGGATTACTGTATAAATTGCTGAATATAATTATGTTGTGGGTCAGGGTGTACACACATATACACACACTATAAATAAGGGTATATGTAGATTCTGACTCCCATCCAGGTAGGTAGTTAGTGCTAGAGAGGTAGAACCACATTCTCTCCACTCAGCCACTCAGGCTACACCAGGTCTCGCTTTTCTAAATTGGTTATCTTGGCTGTTCCTGCAGCAGTTGTGCATGTTTGCCTGCTCACGTTGGCACTCAAATACCTACCACACATTCTGTCCTGTGTGGAAGCAACCTTGTTCCTCCACTAGATTTATTTGCTCACCAAGGGCAAGCACCAGAGCCTAGTGTGAGGGAAAGGAAGTCAACTTCATCACCTGATAAGCCAGAGTGATTTTAAAAATGATAATGTGAATAAAGTGTCCACTGAAATGACACAGATAGATGAGCCAAGAATTGAATGGATGTGACCTTTATTATTTCTTTGTATCCCTATTCATCCAACTGGCTGCACAGAGTAAGACTAAATAAATATTGATCAGATTTAAGGCTTAGGTTACAGTAAGTGATGATAAAATTCTCACCAGTTAATGGTACCAATCATCATTGTTAATATAGCATAGGAGGCAATCCACTCTTGATAATGAAAGCTTGCTTTACCCTGGGACTCAGAAGAGAATAGGAAATGAGGTAATCTGCCTTTTCTTAAACCTGTGCAAATGCCACACTGGAAAACAAGACCCTTGAAAATTGTGAGCTCCTTGAGGACAAGCTCTGCTATTTCGCTCAGCTGCCATTCTCATTGAGCCTAATCTAGCATCATGCACTTGGTATTTGCATAGTACTTACTAAAATAAAATAAATAAATTTGATGTTTTCTTGAGAACAAGTTGTAGCCTCCAAAGACATCAGAAGCCTTTTCCTGCCTTGAACTACAAAATGTCATGTGCAAGGGTGACATTCTAACTTTCTCACTACTACTGTAAACTCCCTTGAAAAAAAATATCTTAATATAAGTACAAAATATCACTATAAAATCATAGAAATGTTGATCAAGCCAAAATATCAACCTTTAAAACTATCATTTCTCCACAACTCATTCATTTGAGTCTATATACACTTATGAAGGTGGTGTTTGTATCTCTCTAATCCTTTCCTGAATCTGTCTTTCTTTGATTCATATGATATCTAAATAAAAGTCTATGGAATCACTTTATGATTCCCAGTGTTCTTTGTTTGTCAAATAAGAGGGAGGCTGAGGAGTTAGGATCAGAGTGGTAGGTTTGGGGGGACTGGGTTCTGATACCATTCTGGTAGGACTGACCTTTGTACTCTACAGTAATAAGCAGGTGTATTGTCATTATGAGAAAAAAATTTTGGTTCAAATTCCTCGTCTTTTTATCATCAATTCAGTCTTTCAATTTCTGAAATTTCCCCTAATAATTCCCTGCAATCTACATTTGTATTTGGATATAACCTATAAAGATCACCCCCACAAAGCAGAAATAATTATCTTCAGAGATGACTTCTCTTACGTGAATCAATTGCTTAAGTCCTATTGACCTAAACAGTTGATTTATGGATGTGGTAACATTTCCATACACTTACTTCAAAGCCTCAAGATTGGAGAATGTGTTCACATAATTTTTGTTAAAAAGTTCATATGAGCTCTAACCTCATTAGTTTTTTAACCTTGGCATAAAAAGGTATCCTTTTTAAAACTGAATGCATTGTGAAGGAATTAAGACAAGTACATTAATGGGGGAATGTCTCTGCAGCCCTCCACTGATGGATATATAAACTTGAACCCTGGAAGCAATATATTTTTGATACACACACAATGTGGTTTTTATGCCATCATCCTTACAAAAAGAGTCTTGGGGAAAATATGCTAGAGGTCATATTTGACATATGAAATCTTTCTCTTTCTTTCTTTCTTTTTTTCTTTCAAAATGAAGCCAAGACTTAAGAGATGGTGCTACCCTTGTGACTCCTGGACCTTCGTATACTGGGAGAACACTTATCTAAATGGAGTATGGGAAAATGGATAGGATCAAAAATTGATAGGATCATACTTGTAAAAATTATACATCATAGATTTTGTCATTTTAAAGATATAAGCATAATAACAACTTTATGGGCCATGTGTATTCTCATTTTCTATTTTTAGGAAAACATGATGTTTAAAAATCATTAATTTCTTTCTTCCCCTTTGCTTTTGCAGAGTGACATAGTGCCTTTGACATGTGCAAGTCATGAAATAGTAATATTTATTTTTCACCCATGTCTCTCTCTATCTTTTTTTGTCTCTCTCTGTCTTAGTTCGACAAGCAATTCCCTTTCCCTGTTCCTTTCTGACTTTACCCCAACAAGGAAGGTATTCAGTAAAGAATTGAATTTATAACCATCAGCTCCAAATTATTCCTTCAGGACAATTTCAGGTTTCTTTCTAGAATCTAAGTGAATATGTATTGCTATACATACGCTTTGGGAGCCACAGAAAGTAATTTATGGTCTGGAAGTTAAAAATATACATTTAGTAGACCTGGTAGTCAGAATATAATATGGGACAGGTGGTGGACTATTGTAATGCCAAAGAACATGTCATTATAATAGAGATCTATCAGCTCTAGATGATTTTGTGCCAGACTTTGTCCTTTCAATTTCTCAATGCCTAGGAAAGCACCTGGCACATAATAAAATTCAAAAAAAAATTCTTTAATTGGTATCAGATCTTCTAATTTCTCAGTAATGAAGAGAAATTCAAAGTTGTTTATTGGGGGCATTCTGAATCCATCATTCTGATAAATAATTCATTCAAACAAAAATTTTGTTATGATCAAATGCATCTACAAATCAAGTTTGGCCAGGAACTTATTACTTATCCTGTGTTTGTGTTTTAGGGAGGGATTTTCTTCTAATAAATTAATTAAAAGTAATGATTCAAGTTTTATTTCCATTCAGCTTCCAGCTAGAATCATCAAAAATCTTACAGAGTTGTAGAAAGATAAGGTAAATGACTGATAGGAATTGCATCAAATATTTTCCTGATTGTTTTTCATTGGATTCTCTCTCATTCCTGTCCTGGCAACAGCTCTGGTAAATAGAAAGAAAGTATCCATCACCTCTGTTTTATAGCCTTTGAATACATGCACTCTTTTCTCTGCTGTTCTGATTGAATGGTGATTATTTATTGACCCATTTTAAAAGCAGCTCCAAAGTCCGTGTAGTTCCTGTCTTTGTACATTTAGTTGCACAGACTGACCTCAATGAAGCCATAGTGCAGTGCTTTTACTTGCTCAGTCGGTAGCTTGTAACTTGTCCATTTTGGGACAAGCTATTTCAGTGGCCTTCACAAAGGAACCACCTGCCTGGACATTCAGGGAGTCTGGCTTCTTTAGACATGGCACTGCATAAAGCGGCCTGAAAAGAACATCATAAAGCACATCTCAATTGTCGCCTTCCTTCGTGCCTCATCTGGGAAATGTGTCTGCCTGCCAAATGCAGCAGGCCCTGGATATCAAAATAGAAATAGGAAGCAAAGGAAATTACTGAGGGAGAGACAAATATCATTCTGGATCGTGCCTTCCTCTCAGGATGCCTAAAAGAACACTTTGTCTCTTTGAGGTAATTACTGAGACATGATGAGTAACAATTCTTCACTAAAGCCTAGAAGATCTGAAATGTCCAGACACACACAAGAATGTTCAAACAAGTATGGCCAGTTGGTTACTGGACCTGAAGGCGAGTGCCCTAAAATCAGAAAGCAACTATGATTTGAAGGCTAGCTTTCCTTCCCATATGAAATCCCCAGTTTGGTTTCCAAAGAAAATCTAGGCCTAACGGGATTTTATTTTTCTCTTTAGAAGTTTCTGGGTCCAAACAATCACATCTTTGAGTTCAAATTTTAAAGAATCTCGAACAGCAGAGGTGGAATGACAGATAAACCTGCTTTAACCTGCCCCCCGCCACCCACCCCCCCCCCGCCTCCGCTCCTCCTGTTCACCACCTCTGACAGACTCAGTAATTCTACCAGATCTAGTAAAGTATGTAAAGGTGTGTCAAAAATATTTAGAGACCACAGTCAGTCAACATCTTAACTGGTGTAAGATTCTACAGAGAATTCAATAGGAAATGCTGATGAAAATATTCAAGGCAGTTCCTACCTGCCTGGATCATTATATCTGTGGTAATATTTCCCTTCTTCCTTATTCCTGGTTGAGAGCACCCAGGAGACTAGTTTGCTCCTCATCATGCCCACAATACTTGGGTTGAACACGAGCCAGTGGATCTCTGAAGATTCTCTGTTTTGAAAATTGATACTGGCCAGATTTCAGCTATGTTGCTTCATGGCATATGTGAGACAACCCCACTCCCACCCCTTAAATGATATTTTACATCTAGAATTGGCACTAAGTTTGGCATGCCACTATATATGTGAGAAATATTTTATGTTTAATAATAGTTTTCTTTTTAATTTGCACAAAAGTAAAGCAATTAAGGTGCTCAATAAAGGAGATGACCTAACAATAGGTAATGTAGGTTGTAATAAAGAATTTTCTTTATTAGGTGGAACACTTTCACCATTCAGAGTTCACATAGCACTTTAGAATTATGTGCTACCTTTAGATTTATTAATGAACACTGGTAGTGTAATGGGTCACTCATTGGGTCCCTAACCACAATGTTAGCAGTTTGAAACCCCCCACCTCTCCTTTACAGAAAGATGATACTTTCTACTTCGGTAAAAAATTTTAGTCTTGGAAAGCTATAGACTCTACTCTACCTCAGAAGGTGGTGATGAGTCAGAATTGATGTGATGAGACTGGATCTGTCTAAAATGCTGTCTTGCTTGGGTCCAAAATCAATGCTCATAGAAGCAGCAGTCAAGGTCTCAACCATTGTGTTAGTCTGGGTAGACTAGAGAAACAAATTCATAAGCACTTATATGTGTATAAGAAAAAGTTTTAGATACAAGAACAACTGTACATTAAGAAAACATCTCAGCCCAGCATAGTTCAAGGTCATAAGACTACTATATCCAATACCAATTCATAAGACCTCTTTAGACTCAGGAAGCACATGCAATGACACCAGGACAATCACAGGACTGTGCATGCAGAGTCTGGTGTATCCAGTGGAATTGTAAGCATCTCAGAACTGACAGGAGTCTCTACATGACTTTTCTGGCTTCTGAGGTCTGGTTCCAGCAGGATACATCCATGCAGCTTCTCCTCCAAGATGTCTCATAGTAAGTAAGTCTTGTGTCTTGTCAGTAGAATGTCTCCAAGGGACTAATTGTGAGTCTCTCACCTCCAAGGGGGAAATATGGCCAGATTTCTCAGAATTCTCAGGAGAAAGTCATGGCCACACAGAGTTCACATTGGCTATCTCCAGATTGAAAACTAGACCCACTCCTACACTGTTAATCCTCAAATAAGCACCAGATGAAGTGATTCCCACAACCATACATTGCATCGGATAAGTGTGCCCTCTTGAAAGTGTGGAAAAAGCAAGGATGTGATTTAGGATGAAGGTATGCCAGACCCAAGCCATGGTATGTTTGATTGTGACATATGCAAGAAAAGGTTGGACTAGCCCATCTTACCCTCAAAGAAAATGAGCATGGTGTTTAAGTCACAACTGCTAGAAAAATAGACTTTAAAGATCTACCCAAGGAAATGAAGAATATGACTTGTTTCACTCCCTCTACTAAGATCAGAACTTAACTCCGCCTTAATCCTGTCCATTAAGATAGTAAAGAACTATCTCCACACTCAAAACGAGATCACAGGCACAGAATCCAAAATTATAATGTATCATTCAAGAAGTCATAAGTAGAAGGGCCATATTAATTGACTACATCTCAGCCACCATCATAGATGTGAATCCCTAGTGATGCCATGAATTAAGCACTGGAATGTTCATTGCCAGGCTGCTGGTATGAACCCACCAGCCCATCCTCTGTTGAGAGATGAGATAATCTTAAAATTTTACAATCTCAGGAGTCCTGTAAAAGTGTTCTTCTCTGTTATGCAGGATTGGAGTAAGTTGGATTCAACTTAAATGCAGTGGGTAGTGAGTTTATAAGAAATCTACACTCCAGAAGTTACCATGGAAGGACAACAACTATTATCTTTAAAATTATCCCGAGTTTGTTGCTTAGCATGAAGGATGTTATATGATAAAATGACAAGTATGTCAGCTTTGTGCTTGGCTGAAAGGTTGCAAGGATCTCTCTGCTCGTCCCTAAACTAGGTATTCCAATCCAAGTAGCTCCAGAGTTTCAAGCTATTCTAGGTTTCGAGTGTTCAAGGTTTGAATGCCCATTTGGCTTTGTATTCCCTATTTCATGGAGAAATGTGGGTATGTTCCAGCTCAAACACTGACTGGTCACTCTTTGTTTTATCTGCCTGGGATCGAACAGAAAAGGAAGTTTTACTCATAGCCCCATCTAAGTTCCTGAGGAGAGCGAGTATGAACAAAAGTGTACCAAAAATATGTATGGCAATATTTGCACCTGCTTACTAGTGAAAAGTGGTGCAATGATGTATTCCTCTAGCTTTCTTTCCTTGAAATGAACTATCTGCTAGTCTTTGATCTGCTAGCCAAATAGAGCCCCAAATTGCCTCTGATTATTAAAGATGTAAGAAATCTATCTAATAAACTGGCAAGTGAAGGTAAGGTACAATTTACCATTATAATTTTGTGTCATCTGTGAAATACTATGCAATAGCCCAAAATCCACATTTATAAAAAAATAAAATAGGGAATATCACACGCATATTGAACATAGATGCTTTGAAACAGGCATCTTTTGATTTAGACACTCTACTTCTAGGAAGATTCCAGAAATTATTATAGTGCACCCAAAACGATGCAGAATGACACTAATGCTCTACTCCCACCAGTGAAAACTAGCTCTTCTCTGAGTGCCTCTTAAAAAGCATGATGCTGATAAGTGAATTATGGTGGATCTTGATGATACAATAATTTATCAAAATACTCATGTTGATCTGTACTGCTGATGTAAAAAGATGCACTTGATATACATAACTAAAAACAGATTTGAAAATAATGCATGATTGAATTATTCTTAAACATATGCATGTCATAGAGAAAAAAATGCCTTGAGTGGGATGTACTAAAAATGGTTAAGTCTAGAAAGGATATTGAGAATGCCTTTTTTCTCTCTCTTTACATTTTTTAAAATAAATGGTCTACCTATTCCATTTTAATATGCAGAAAAATTTCCAAGACAATGAAAATAAGATTTACTATGAAAGGGAAAAATTACAAAGACAAACTTCATATTTCTCTCTCGAATCATAGAATTGGAAAAGCGGCATGAAAGATCTCAGGCTCACAGAACTACTCGGTAACTCTAACTCACAATCACAGATGCATTGTGTTTATCAGTGACTCAAAGAAATTCCATTTCTTTTTTAAAAAAACATTTTTAATAAAGTTAACAAATAAATATTCTAAACAACACAGACTACGGAGACAAAGAACAGAAGCCTCAGCCACTCTGGTCTTTAGGGAGAGAGAGAGAGAAAGAAAGAGAGAAAGAGAGAGAGAGAGAAAGAGAGAGGAAATTCCATTTCTTTGTTGCTCATTCAGTCACTAATTTGTTAAAATGTTAAGTGGTCTCATAAAACAAACTAATTCTTATTCTTGGGATATACTAAGGTCTTTCAATTCTAAGTAATTTCTAGAATCATTTTATTCCCATTTCAAAGTATTCACTGTTGCAACTTCTCTGTTTATTTTAGTGTTTTCAAGATGTTTGTTAGTATACTTGTCAGTTTATCTTAAAATGAATTACAACTGATGAAGATCATCATACTTGTGTTACTTTGGGTAAACCAAGGGAAAAAAATCCATGGAAATTCACATGTATAAGAGAGAGTTTCATATAAAGGGTAAGTGTATATTAAGAAAACATCTCAATTTAGTGCTGTCCAAGCCCCTAAGCCAACATCAGACCATATGTCCAATATCAATCTACAAAGTCCTCCTCAATCCCACAAAACACACGCAATGATGCTAACTGCAGGAAGAAAGCTGAATCAGTGAATGTATAAGCATCTCAGTGCTGGCGGGGGTCTTCACACAGCTGTTCCAGCACCCAGGGCTGCTTTGGGGTAGGTCCATGCGGCTTCTCCTCAGGGATGTCTGGCAGGAAGTGAGCCTTGCCAGCTGAAGCAGGGGACTGGCTGAAGCAACTGTACTCTGATCAGACCATCGGAAAGCAAGAGACCCAAGAACTTGAGAGGCAAATCTCACCAGGCTTTTATTTCTCCACCTTTCAATTAATCCCACACATGTTTATCGAACAGGTTGGCACAATAAGCTTAACTATCTCAAACTGCATAGTGACAAGCAAAAAAGACCATTAAGATGATCTTCTTCAAAATGATCTTCAAAAGATGATCTTCTTCCATACTTTTTGAAATATTTTTTCAAATATTTATCCCATAGAAATTCTGTTATTGAAAAAAAATAAGAAAAAAGAAAGAAATTCTGTTACATAATAAGAAGATATGGTTCATCTGCTACCTAGATATTTTAGTGCTGATTCACATAAATTAAATGTTTCTATTCACTGCCTGGATTTCTCTTTATACTACTTTTGCGTAATTATTTAACCTGGGTTTATGATAATAATAAAAAGTGCAAAGTGACCCTCAGCAAAACACTGGAATGAATCAGCACAACAAAACCCAAACAAAACCACAGACATCAAGTCCATTTCAACTCACTATGATCTTATAGAGCAGAGTGGAACTTGTCCACAAGGTTTCAGAAGCTGTAAGTGTTTATAGGCGCAGACTGCCTCACCCCCACCTCTCCATTAATTTACCAAGGGATTCAAACCCCTGCCCTTTCCATCAGAGACATAAAACTCAACCCACATGCTACCGGGACTCCCACTGCATACCCCCCACGTAAGCTAACACTATTATGTGAAAGTGTGGGGAATGAAGACAGTAATTAGGAGGTTTCAAAGCACTGCTCTTTAAATTATTTGCTAAATGATCAGGAGAAATTTTATCTTTACTGTGGAGAAGTCTGAGAGAGACCTTAGACAAGACAGGAAATTTACTTTCATGAAGACTGAGGCTAAGAATCCCTGACAGACAAAATGTTTTAACTTCTTTTGGATGGATTCAAACGTTTATGGAAGATCATTCTTCCCTGAAACATATAAAGCAGCAGCCATTGTCCTGCGTTTATTCTGTTGTTGTTGTTGTCATTGTGCCCATGACTGTAGATAGTACATATTTCAAATTTAATGTGACTTGCAAAATACTCAGAGCCCACCACAGATGCAAAGGAAAAAGGAACATTTTAAAGAACATGGAGCAGAAGCTATCAGAGAAATTGGAATGTGATAAACCCTATAAAACAATTGAGTTGGTCTCTGTAAGTCTATGTAGTGGGGAGAAATGGTAGGAGGTTTTGCTAGACACAACAAATGAATGCAGTGTAGAAACCATTTTGAGGACTTTGGTTTCAGAAAATCATTGAAATACATTTTTAGGTATGTTCAATTGAGACTCTGAAATGGTTTGGTTATTAGATTATGTGGATAAATTGTGCAGTGTCATAATATCATGGCTACATATTTAAATATGTTGATTCTTAGAAGATAAGAAAAGAATTATTGGATGGAGGGGCACTGTGTACATGAAGTATTTTAAAATAACCACGCCCTGGTAAAGAAAGAGCAAATATTGAAAATCATTAATGAATTTCAAAAGTTAGATGGTAGGAATTTTAATTGTACTATTCTTTTGCTGTGAAGCTGTGTGAAAGTGTGCATAATAAGATGTGGGAGAAGGGATGGTAGAATAAACAATCCACACCTGTGTATCAATGAACAATTGACATGTTGAGGGCATTTATAAACCAGTATCATACTGATGAGATGTTTAGAATTTTTTTTCATGGCTCTTGTCTTTGAAAACTGCTTCAAGGAAAAATCACGTGAATACTCTTGCAAGTCTGACTCTGACTTGAGCGATTTATGGATTTTTTTTCAGTCTGTTTATAACCTCCTATAAAGCCTCTGGAACCTTTTGTATTAGTCATCAATAAACATTTACTAAGCACTTCCTAGAATTCAAGACAATCTAAGAGTCACAATGGACTTAATAGCATTGTGTAGGCTCAGTCACTGCCTCGGGTGTCAGAGAAAGGAATCCCTTCTTTATCCAGTAATGAGATTACCTCATGTGATCTCCACAATGACATTTGATTCAACAAATGACTGGCTATGTTGTACTTTGTGGACAGAGTATTCTGTCAAGGAAGTGAGTGGGAGGGTTTTACTTAAAATGTCTGTATGTTGAGAGAATCAAAAGGAGTGTTTACTCCCTTTCAATCCCACATATCTGCTAGGGGTTTGTTGTCATTGGTCACCAAGTAAATTAGGCTCAAACTTTAATCCATCATGTATGAAAAGCTTGGTGATTTCTTCAAAGATTTTGGAACCCTAACGTACCCTAGAATACTTAACTATTGACTTCCGATGATTTAAGTTATGGATTTTATTTTTATACAACGTATGGCCCTTATGATTCCCATGTCAGCCTATCCCTACAGCTTGACCTTCATATGAGAGTACAAGGGCATTATGTGTATTCAACTTTCCTGAGAAATCTTTCCTTGAGAATATCAATAGCAGCCAAGAATTGAAAGCTTTCATAGTTTGCCCCCTCATAGAAGGTTCCAGATTCCAGTGCTTATCATTGTCTTACAGATGAGTCTATCTCGGAAAATCTCTTCTGCTCCTAGCCATTGCCCTATGACTCTCAAGTCACTTTTCAAGTAATCGCCCATTTAATCTCTCCTTCACAATCTAGCTTCCTTTCCCTCAATAGTGCAAATGCCAAGTCTGAGAAATTCAGACTGTGGTTAAGGACCTAGTTACTTAAAATTCTGGAGAGGAAAGGGTTCTAAAGAGAGGAAGTTCTGGGCAGGGGATTTTATCATTGGGAATTAGGCAGGATAAGCTGGGCTGAACACGATCATCATTCCACGTATCACCCTCTTCAAGCTCATCTCTCTGCTATGAACTGAAGTCATTCTTACGTGTCTGATTGTAAACTCAAATTCATTCACTTTCCAAAGACAAAAATGGCTTTTTATAGATAGGGTATTCAAATCCCCATGATAGAGAAATCCTTTTCTAATGATTTTCCTGCTGAATTAGCAAAGTCCTCTTTCTTGTAGAGTAATTCTTTGTTAGCACACAAAGTAATGCTCATGTCTTTAAGGTATATCTTCCCTTTCCATCCCCTAAGTTACAGAAGCCCTACCTCACAACACCTTCCACACACACACACACACACACAAAGTATAACCTCCCAGTCAATTTACATTGTGGGTAACCCATGTGTGTCATAGCTGAATTATGGTCAGCGGATTTTGGATTTTTCAGCTGAAAAAATGGCTGATTTTTCAGAAACATAGTGTTAGAACAGAGGTACCTCAGGGTGCCTTAAATTTCATACTTTGGGGTTAGTGCCTGATCTTACTACCCTTTTCTCTCTCACACACACACACACACACACATACACAAACAACTTCATTTTTGAAGTGAGACTTTTTTCAAAATTGGAAACAGACTGGCTGATTGCCTTCTAAATTCCAAGGCTGGGAAAGAACTTTGAAGTCATTACTAATAAGATTTTAGATTACTAATATTTTTTTTAGAAAAAGCCACCCCCCCATGTTTTTATTTTGAATGGGGAAGTGAATAAATGTATTTTATCATAGGTATAAGACCAAGAAGCAATGATTGTGATAAAACAGCAGAAATAGGATCTGGAGAGGCTCAGGAGTCAATACAATAAGAGGAATCATTTTAGGAAGTGTCATATATGAGAGCTAATTTGCAAAACGCCACACAGTGACGCAATCATGCGAAATTTGTGAGGAAGAAAGCATCAGAACTTGACAAGTTTAATGGTGGAATTGCGAGAGAAATGAGAAAGCAAGATGGCGTCTCTAGTTTGATTAACCAGTTAATAGTTGGCATACCAGACAGCCTCATTAGAACGGTGATTAATTATTCATTAGCCACTCGGGAAGCCTTATCATTTTAATCAACTTTATTGGGGGCACGAGGGATGAAAAAACAACATTCCTTTATGGGCCTGCATGTGATGATCAATTCATTTCCCTACAGAGAGGATAGGGAACTAGCTCCATGATGGGTGCCCTGTGGGTTAACACATGTAGAAATTGAGGCATGTGAAAGCATCAAATAAACTTGATTTGCCATGATATTTCTCCATAGTCCGAGATGTACCTGTAACTTCCACATAAATGACTTGAAGCTGAGTATTGTTGGCCCTGGCAATTCTGAGGAAACTCCTCTATGCTACCAGGGGACAAAAGACTCCATCCATTAATCATCCTCCACAGTGAAATGCTACCTGGACAATGGAGATTCAGCTTGGTGCATGGATACAAGCAGAGGCCACAGGGCAGGGGAGGGGGGGGCGCTTAAAAAAAAAGCAGAGGCCCAGGTTCATCCCTGCTTTCTCAGAGAGGCAGCAAATTCTCAGAAGGGTATGCAAGAGAGGCACGGGCCTTTGGCTTGCTTGTGTATCCCTGGAGGAGCTGACATTCTTTTCCCTCCTGTAGCCTGATATTTAGGCACCTGTTCAGCAATGATTGTAACTACTTCTGATATAAAAAAGGAGGGGGAAATTTCATGTTCTACCAAACTTCTAAGGTTATTAAAGCCATCTCTCTAGTGTCTTTATTATAAGAGCTAGCTATCTGATCATCCCACATGTGACATTATTATTTCTTAAGATTTCTAAAAAATTTATTTCTCTGGACTTTTAAAAAATATTTTATTAAAAAATATTTTATTGTCTAAAACTACTTAGTAAATGGTGTAGTTAAAGGTCTTACTGATTCACCTCACTCAGTTATGGTTATATCATAGGATAGCCTTCTTTTTTTCTTATACTTCAATGTCACATTGCAACAGGTGTAGGAGTTCCTGGATGGTGTAGGTGGTTAAAATATGCAACGGCTAGGTCAAAGTCAGAGGTTTCGATCCACATTGAGTTTCCTCAGAGAAGAGTCATAGGAATTTAGTGAGAAATTCCAACCTTGAAAACCCTTTAGGAAATAGAGGAAAAAACTAGAAGGCAAGGCACATTTATAGAGATCCAAATACAGGCATGCACATGTGTAAATACATTTATATATGATGATGGGGAAATAAATCTATGTGCATATATTTATAGGTTTAGTATTAAGTTAGCAAGTACTCCCTCAATGCAAGAACACTTTGTTCTAATTACCTGGCATTCCATAATGCTCACTTTTCTGACACAATCAAAATGGATGCATAAGCAAATGATATGTAGTCTGGAATCTTAAAAGCTTGAAGATAAACAAGTGACCAACTAGCTGAGAAGCAACAAAGCCCACGTGGAAGAAATATACCGGCCTAGGTGATCATGAGATATTGATGGGATCAGTTAGGAGGTATCAAAAACAAAAAAAAATCATATTATTTTGAATGAGGAGGAGTGTGGAGTGAAAATTCAAAGCCCATCTGTAGGCAACTGGACATCCCCTTATAGAAGGGTCATGGGGATGCGATGAGCCACTGAGGGTGCATTATAACACAGATGAAACAAACAACTTTCCTCTACCTTTGTAATTCTTCTTTCCCCCTATAATCAAAATCCCAATTCGACCTTACAAATCCAGCTAGACGAGATAAGACACTGGTACAGATAAGGACTGGAAACAGGGAATGCAGGACTGATGAACCTCTCAGGACCAGTAATGAGAGTAGTGACACCAAGAGGATAAGCGGAAGGTGGTTTAGAAAGGAGGACCCAATCACAAGGATCTACATATAATCCCTTGCTTGGGGGAGGGACAACAGAAAAGTGAGTGAAGCGAGATGTCAGACAGTATAAGACATGACAAAATAATAATAATTTATAAATTATCAAAACGTCATGAGGGAAGCAGGGTGGGGAGGATGGGAAAAATGAAGGACTGACATCAAGGGCTGAAGTAGAAAGAAAACGCTTTGAGAATGATGATGGCAACAAATGTACAAATGTGCTTGACGCAATGGATTGATGAATGGATGGGTTTTGACAAAAGTGGCACGAGTCCCCAATAAAATGCTTTTAAAAAGAAAAGAAACCCCCTTAGGATGCATTTCTCCTGGCCAGCCACAGACATTTGCTGTTTAGGTAAATGGCAGACATGCACCGTTAAGGTGAAACATATCTTTCAGAGTAAATTATTAACCATATCTGGGAGGGGGGCAAAGAGGAAGCAGTAGCTTTGGTTCAAAGCAAATTATTGTAATCCTCAACAGATTTTGTTGATTTTGCTTAATCGCCCAAATAAATATTTGAAGTAGTGAGTTACATTAGTCACTCTAGCTCTTGGTAGATGAATTTGAAGTTCTAAAAGTTTTAACATTTAAAATCAGATCTGTTATTTCCATATCTTACATAGAATTGAATGTTTCCACTTTGGGAGTTTTAAATTCAGCCTAGAAAATACCAGGGTACAGGAACCAGTTCTGCACTTCCTTTTTTAGCTTAATTAAAAAACAAAAAACTTGCCACTTTCTCTTTTACCTTAACCTTAAAAGAAATATTTATTGTTACTAATCAGCAGTTTTTTTTTTTTGACAAATTAAGAACTGTCTTGAATCAGGCAATTCTTACCTATTTGAACTAGCTTCAGGAATGAGAAAAGCTATTTTTAATCTTTAGATCTAGATAAAATATTGCTGGCATAGAAGAGAAAGGGAAACTTTATTTCCCTTTTAAATTTTAATGGAAGTTGGAATTTAATGAATAGAAAATGACTATAATTTATAAATCACAGTTTTTAAATTTAAAAGTTCTACCTCCTTCTTTTATTTTGTCCCCAAACATGGCTTTGTTTCCTTGGTAGAACATACAAGTCAGTACCTGCATGTAGAGAAGGCTATGACTTTGTTCAGTCTGGAAACAATTTGAAAATCTCAAGGTTGAAATATTATTCAATTATTGAACACTTGCAGTTCACAGGATATAGCAGATATATATAAGCTGATATATATGATATCCCAGTGGATGCCTTTATTAATATTCAGAACAGGAAAATAAAAGGTGCACAGTACCAAATAACATTGTCATCTGTTACCTCTACTTTGCAGATAATGTAAGAAGAAACCATGTCTAATGGAATAATGAAGCCTATTTTCATGAACTTTATTTGTAAACTCTTCTATCCTTCGTTATTCTTAAATGGTCTCACAGGCCACCCTATCATGATGCCCTAACACTTGATCAGAGATTGGGAAACCGTGACCAGATAACTTGACATTTATAGGAATCAGTCAGCAAGCTTATTTTGACTGTGAAAATAACCTACTTATATTTTAAAAGATTACTTCCCAGTCCAGACCAGCAGATTTTTAAAGAGGCTGAGGAGGAAATCAGACTTAAACTAGGAAAGATATGAAGTTTTCTTAATAGTATTCATTAGAATGACTGTAAATAACTCTATACCTTGAATAAATCTGTTCTCATCCATTTGCAAACTTGTCTCCTCCAGACGGATTTGCAGATAACAGTCTTTCAAGTGGTTTGAGAGCTAGGAGATAGGGGCCTATATTAAGTCAACTCTCTGGGTTCCCCAGCTATCTCTAGAGTCAGTTACTGCCAAGCAGAGCTGTTCATTCCTAATTGTAATAGCACCCAAAGGCCATTTTGGCTTTGGCTCAGAATCTCCACTAGCATAGCTTTCAGTGATCTATCCTGGTAATTATCCTGTTGCACAGTTCTATGCCTGAGGCTTTAATTGGATGCACATTAATGTGTATTAAGTCACTGTGTTTCCACTTTGGGTTGTAGGATAATTTTCTGAAAATGTATTCATTAAAAGCAATGAAAGTAGTCTGAATTTTCAACGGAAGGTACTTTAAAGTCTCTGATCCCATGAGAAAACTAATCAAATTATTCTGAAAAGTCTTTCATTTTACCATTTGTTCTACACACATCTACTCTGTGTCTACACACAGCAGAATTTGAGGTATTATCTCGTGGATACAGTACTGTGATTATCTTGAATAAATAAGTTTCTGCCTTTAGAGATTTTCAGTCCAAATATTCTACTAAGAATATAAGAGCATTATACCTAAGGCTGAAAATCCACACCCTTTCTAACCTGAAAGAATCTTAAATCAATAATATACACACACGCGCGCACTCATGCACCATTACTTTATCTTGTACCCCATCCTACCTTTTTAATGAGTATATTCATTCCTGTAAACAGAAGCATGCTACTGGTTTGTCTTGACAACACTGAAACCAGTTAATTCCCCTGTTGTCAAATGGAAGGAGCGCAGAGTATTTTAAACTAACAATCCCTCTGTTCCCTCCCACCGAATAAAGGGCAGTAGTATTCTTACCTGACAGTAGAAGATTCTCCTTGCCATGACCTACTCGTCTTTTTTCATCATTTACTTAATCAATAATTCAGTAATTTTCCTACTGAAAATTAGTTAGATGGGTATCTTCCAATGCATAGCATCTCCAATAATATGTGATAAGTTGTGAATGTAGAGACTTTACCACTAGATGCCAGTCAATTATTAGTTAGAAGGAGATGCAAAACTATATCTATGTAGTCTAGTCCCTGCCTACTAGGGACCTAAAATTATGCAGATTTAGACTTCAAAAACTATTTAAGAGATAAATCTTCAACCAAGAAGAAAAATGCTAAAGTGGATAAATGATCTATTTTTCATCAAATTTTCTTTAAAACTGTGCTTCATAAAATATACTAGTTTTGCGCTCATTTATTCCCTGGGAAAAGACATAGAGGACAATATAAACTTGGGATATCATACACATAACAGAGGCAAACAAGTTGGTTTACTACAGAACTTGACAGTAAATAAGCTGTCCAACAAGTGTCAATATTTCAGATTCCTCCAATTAAGCTGCCTGCATACTGTGTTTTCTGAGAGCTCCCAGTAAGTTTGCACAAAACATGTGTTTCATTGAATATAATGTGAGTAACATGGCCATAGATTATATTGCATTAAATATTATTTCCTGGGATAATATTTCTATGTAATCTTCATCAAGCTTAAAATATCCCAGTAAACAAAACACATGGCAACAATAATCTCACACACACACAAAAAAACATATATTTTTCTAACTTTTATAGTCAGGCAGATAACTCACATTAATATTGGAAGCAGCATCGTTAAAGCAGAGAGGATTGGTTGTATGATACAAATGGCTAAGTGCTGAACAAATCAACTGGTGGTTCGAATCAACACAGTGGCACTCTAAAGAGGTACCTGGCTGTTCGCTTTCAGAAAGTCACAACTTTTCCACACCTCATGAAATTAAGTTTGCTCTGCCTATATGAGATTGCCTGGAGTTGGAGTTAGCGAGATAGCAGGTAACAATAACAAGAAAACAAAATTTAATCGATGTTATTTCTCAGGACCTTGAAAAGCAACGTCAACGCCGAAACCCAGTTAGCTCTTATTTGCTCATTTCCGTCTGTTCTACGGGAAAAGTGATATCAATTTTTCCAGTCTTCTTGGAATATTGAGAATCCCACATGAAGTCAAAGCTATGAAAGAACTTGAGAAAATTGTACATGGGTCAATTGCATGATGTTTTACCAGACAAATGTGATGTGTCATTTAACACCCTGGGATAGCAAACACACTATAGATAGGTTTGATACAGCAGTGCAGTTCGGTTCTTGTTGGCATTCCTTTGGGACAGACATTGACAGATCTGTTGTTTTAGGAAAAGTGAAATCAATTGTCTCTGTTCTTTGAGGGTAGAAAGTGATAGTAACATCTACTCCAGCTTCCGATCTCTAGAAAGAATCACATACAGGCTTTATTTGAACATGTGGTACCCACATATGAAAAATATTTTTCTGATAACATTTGGTCAAATGGCATTCTATTTGTAAACACCATTAGCAGAGAATAAATTGATCACCTTTATTGCACTGCTAATCCTTTTAACTCAAAGTTGGAGCTGGCAGTATTTTCAAAGCATTCTGCTAAGAGGTGTCACTCCAAAACACTAATTAGGGATTTCTGCATCCACTATGCTCTAAGCTAATTCTTAGGATAAAATATAAATAACTAAATATTGGGAAAATACTTTGAACAACTAGCATGGTTTATTTATATGGAATTTTTCTGTAGGTTAAACAGTGTCCAGTTCTTAGGAATTTTGCATTAAAAATAGTTTTCAATATATAATGGCACTTGACAAGTTAGCTTATCAGAAACTTAGCTACTGAAATTTATGTTCATGATTTTAGTGTTTGCTGTCATCCCAAAGCTTACCTGTGGGTTTCAATTTAGAATTAAATAACTATTTGAAAGTTATAACCTAATCTATTTTCAGTAATATTATTTTTAATCCTACTGTTGATTTAAAATTTAGCTCTTGTATAGCTGTATACCTTTTATGATTTATAAAATGAATTTATCACTTTACTCACCAACTTTTATAAACTCAATCTTGGATGCTTCCTCACTAGGGGTGAGGGACAGAAAAGCTCCATCTAGTTTATTTGATTCATTAATTCAGGTAGGCAGTGAATTTTAAACTTTGCTGAGTTCAAGCTTAATTCACTAGTTATTTTATCATTATGGCAACATATTTTATAGGTCAAATATACAATTAATGTGTTTCCAAGTTTCTTATATAGACATGTAAAAGTGTACATTTTAATAATAATATGCATACTGTTTAAGCATAGGATTGAACATTTTTCTTCTATAAATATGTTACCTATGTCTTTAATTAACTTGTGTTTTATTTACTTTAGCCAATTTTGATGATATTTGCAATTCTAGAATTTACATGTTATTGTAAAACTTTATGCAAAAAGTTAATCCAAGATCGCCGCTCTTTAAGTAGATGTATGCCAAATACTTTACTGTGCTAATTTGAATATTTTATATAATTATAATTACATTTAAAGTAGGTTCATATGTGTTTGTAGATACTTTGTAAAAATGTAGAAGCTATGTCTGTCTTTCTACTAAACATAATTTTTTTACTCAATGTTTCTCATGTTAGATAAGAATCCTTATTGGACATTTACCTATAGACACTCATTCCCATCGTGTCCACTCTTTAGAGACCCTTCAGGACAGGGTGCAACTTCTCCTGTGGTTTCTGAGATTGTAAGTCTTTGTGAGAGCTCCCAGGCTTGTCTTTCTCTTACAGAGCTGGCTGGTGGCTTTGAACTGTGGACGTTGTGGTTAGCAGTCCAATGCATAACCACAAGGCCACCAGCGTCCCTGTACCGCTATGCTGGGGTCTTTTAAATAGCTTGAAGATACTCTTTTTTGGGGGGAGGGGCATCACTGCCCTCTGGTGGTCGTGGGAGCTACCCAGCCTTGCTCCTGGAGAGCTGCTGCTGGATCACCAAGCCAATGGGCCACAGTTCCGCACTCAACCACCATGCCACTGGGACTCAGCGAAGATACTCTTACATACAATATTAATAATGCTATAAGATGAGGACTAATATTATTAACCTAATTCTATAAATGGAGAAATGAGAAAAATAGAGAGCAACTTTTTTAAAAATCAAATATGGGCACTCATACAACTCTTATCACAATCCATACATCCATACATTGTATCAAGCACATTTACACATTTGTTGCCATCTTCATTCTCAAAACATTTTCTTTCTACTGAAGCCCTTGGTATTAACTCCTCATATTTCCCCTCTCTTCCCGCTCTCCACTCCCTCATGAACCTTGGACAATTTATGAATTATTATTATTTTGTCATATCATACCCTGTCTGATATCTTCCTTCAGATTGAAAAAAGAATGCACCACTCCCAATGGATTCTTTTTCCTCCAGATGTATCCACAAATTGCACAATGAAATGCAGCATTTTGATCACTCGGTGATTTGAGGAAGAAAAGTCATTTTAGTTAGTATTCAATTCTTAGAAGTAATGTGGTTAGCATTGATAGGTAACACGGAGCTGGTTTTATGTCATAATGATCCTATGTTCATAGAGGAAATATTGTCTCTTTCTCTGTCCACCTCATAATCATGGCTATGTAAACACATTGTTGTAGCTACTGAAGGTCAACCTCATTGAAGGTCATCCTTTATTTCACTAACTCTTTACCAAAAATTGTATTATTCTCCAGGAACTGATTTTTTTTGATGGTGTGTCACCATCTTCACTTTTAAGGAATAGTTAGGCTGTATGTATTCTAAGACAGATATGTTCTTCTGACAATCCATGGTAGATTTAATATTCCACAACAAAACTATAATTGAAAGACATCAATCATTCTTTATTGATCTTAATCATTTTGATCACTACATCTACTTCTAAAATAGCTAAGAATCAAGTAGTACAATTGATTTAAATAAATATTTTAAATCACTTGTGTTAGATATTGTCTAATAGGTATTTAGCTCATTTTTTTACTATAGTGTTTAAATTCTCCCTAATATTTTTCCTGGCCTTCCTTTAGCATTTAAGTACTTTTCCATACCATTTGAATAATAAATTCTACACTGCTTTTCATTAAGAAATTAGAAAGGAGAAATCATTCCTTTAATACAAGCAAATTATTTATCAGGCAGTTAATAGATATAGGATTGCATCCTTCAGGAAATAGGTGAGTAATTTTCCTATCAGTGATAGAGTCAATGAGTGTTTCTTAATATTTCATCATGCCATATTAGGTTTTGTATAAAATGTAAAAATACAAAATATCTCCTGAGGAGAAAATAAATTCAAACATGTTAAGCCAACTACACAAGAATGATCACAGGGTGTATCTATGAGGAACATTGTTTGATAAAAATAATAGTTAATTAATTGAAGGTATGTGCTGTTGAACAAAGTTGATAGAAATGTAAGATGCTTCGGGAAGAAGGGACATGTAATAATGGTTGTTTCAAAACCTTCTAATGCAGGCCTTTGAGTTGGTTTCAAAACATGGGTAGGAGAGAACTGTCCCATGAATTTGGGGAGCTCCAAATGTTTACAGAAACAGATGACTTCACCTTTGAACACATGACTGATTGCAGATCCAAGCTTTCAACCTATTGGTTAGCAAAGCAGTGCTTCACTCACTACACTACTCTGCTAGAGCAAATTGACTAGAGAAACAAAGACAATGGCACTCATATATGCGTAAGAAAGAGCTTTCTATCAAGACGTAGGTGTAGATCAAGAAATCATCCCAGGCCAGCTCAGTTGCAGCTGGCAAATTCTAAACTAGTCCATAAGTCCCTATTTAGACTCACGTAGTCGCACGCAGTGGTGCAGAAGGCAGGAATGTCACAGGCTGGTGACTGCTGAGTAATGAAGATCCAGTGGCAATGGGCCCATCATAGGGCTCTGGCAGCAGCCAGTCAGCCAGCAGGAAGGTGAAGGCAGACAGAGAAGAGGAGGTTGCCAGGGTCCTCCTCTGAAAATACCACCCCTACAAGTTAACATCATCAGGCTGTGACCTCATTGACAGGTTGACTACCCACCCCTCCACTTTTGTAAATCTCAAATTGACATGAAATTATGGAACTGCCACAGCCACCAAGGTTCCTTAAAACATTTTGCTATCAGTATATATGTGGTACTATCTGTTGACAACTTGTTATCCACAAATATATTTATTGTCTGCTCAATGTTGAATGATAGATTATCAGCTATTAAAAGTTTAGCTATTCTAATTCATGCATAAACTCTTAGGAAGGCTGGCCTGAGGATCTTCATCTGAATGATAGCAGCCTTGACAAAACAGCTCTTTGGAGAAGTTCTATTCTGCACTGTTGGGGAGAGCTGTGAGTCAAAATCAATCTAATGACAATGAACAACAATAATTATTAGGCTTTATCCTAACTTGAGCGCTGAAAATACTGGCTTTGGAAAGTTTGCAATCCAGTAAGGGAGACAGAGGTTATTACAAATGATAAAGAGCTCAGTGGTGAATGAATTAAATTAATCGCAAATGGTGACAAGTGATAAGAAAAGAAAAGGGATGTGATGCCGAAGGACTGACTCAAGGCTTCCTCTTTAATTGTTAATATAAAACATATGACTCATGTTATTGTTGACTATGACTTATGTGTTTTAAACACATAAAGCTAGAGCCCAGATTATAAAGCATATTAGGTCTACTTGCTGAATTCAACTTCTCCTACACTTCTACTTCTATTTAAAATTTTGATTTTGTCAGTTCTTTTGTTGTTTCAGGAAGTGTTATCACATATTTTAGGCCCTTAAAAACACTCTCTCAAAAGATAGCGTTTACTTAAGGGATCTTAATGTATTGGAAAAATACTTATTTTTGCAATTGAATTTTGGGACTCAAGTTTGTGTTTTTGAAATTCATAAATATTGATGCATCTTCATTGATTTTCACTACTCCATATCTCAAAGTGTAAGAGAATACGCCTAAGAGTATTGCTACTGGGCTCCAGTTAATAATCCATGGATTTGCTCCCTCCCTAAACATTTTGTTTCAACATATCTCTACAATTACTGCAGCTTTCTCTGTAATACACTTGCCATAGTCTCCTGGAGTCACGTTTAAAAAAATGATCACCTCAAGACAATGGCATTCCAAGAGATATAAGGGATATGCTGGGCCCATTAAATTTAAAGCTGGGAAGGAGGTCGGCTCATCAGGTCATAGAGACTCACTTTTTTGATCCCAGATGATCAGGCTTGCTAGATATTGATGAAAGATACTCTTTGAACATGGTGGCTGATTGTGAAGAAGAGCTAGAAAAATTAAAACTGCATTAGTGAGAGAATGCTAAAGGAAAATGTGCTGATAATTATTTTTCCCTAGTGAAATTATACCTGCTTCTTTGTTCTTTAAGGGGAGCAAAAGACGTCCTATTATGGTGTCATTGGAAATCCTTTACCTCATTCACTCTGTACAATTGATCTTGTGCCTCTTGACTTCTTTTTGTTCCTCCGACTCAAAGGACATTTCAAAGGACAACACTGAAGTCCCTTGTTATTCTTAGATGCCATCAAACTGGTTCCCATTGTCCAACAGAATCAAACACCATCTGGTCCTATTCCGTATTCATAATCATTCCTCGGGGTGGGGGGGTGGGAGGGAGCTCACTGTTGCAGCCACTGTGTCCATCCATGATTTTGAGAGTCTTCCCTTCTTTGCTATGACACATTTTGACCTTCTCCAGGGACCAGTCTCTCCTGAGGACATGTCTAAAATATAAGAGAAATTCTTACCATCTTTGTCTTTAAGGAGCACTCTTGTCATACTTCATTCAAGACAGATTGCTTTGTCCTTTTAGCAATCCATGGCACTTTCAATATTCTCCAGCACCACAATGTAAATGTGATCATTTTCCTTCTGTCTTCTTTATTCGGTGTCCAACTTACACATGCATACACCCCGATTTGGGTCAGGCACGCCTTAGTGCACAAAGTAACATCCTTGCTTTTCAGTACTCTAAAGAGGTCATGTGCAGCATATTTACCGAATGGAACTCATCTTTTGGTCTCTTTCCTGCTGCTTTCATGACCATTCATTAGAGATTCAAGCAAGCAAGACAAATCTTGGACAACTTTACTCCAACCATCATGGTCCAGTTGTTGTGATTTTTCCAACATATACCATTGTTTGTGATATGCCTATGTGTAAGTGTGCATACACATTGGTATTAAGTAGATAAATTATCTTTCTCTCGTGGGATGACTCATTGGCTTCAAACTACTCACTTTTGGGTTAGCCGCCCAATGAAATCCATTATGGAACTAGGGCCCCCGCGTTAAATAGCTTTCTCATGTTCACAAGCCCGTTTCCTAAGTGCCACAAAGTACATAAATCAGAAGATGAAATTCATTGTCAGTCAATGGGAGACTGGTGCTACATGACAGAAAAAAAAATTCTATTTCAAGTGGTGACACTGAAATGAAAAGAATCACAGCTCACAGAGGCTCTGTGGCATTTGGCATTACCATGATGGTGACCTTGCCTCGCACCCACACACACACTCTCTGCCACCCAAGACTTCAGTGAACGTGTGGTCAAAGCAAAGGCTTTCAGACACAGTCAGGGCATTGGACTTTATGAAGCAAATTCAGTTTATGGACTATATGGTTGTAAAATGGTGGGAAGAATTGAACATTTCATTGTGGAAATATGCTTGCTCCAATTAGATCATCTGCGTGGTTTGGGGATCATTGAGATAGACCCTGTAACATAGCCCTATTTATGGAAGCAGGAATCTACTTATAGTGTGCCCACCCCCGCTTGCTCTCTCACTCACTCACTCACTCACTCACTCACTCACTCACTCAATCATTCACACATGCATATACATAGGAGTGCACTTCAAACAGTTGCCTGAAAAAACCCATTATCATTTATCTCCATTTTTACCTCCATCTTATAGAAGTCTCCTGCCCCACCCCATAAATGTTCATCACAGCTGCAGCTAATGCCATAGTCTATCTATTTGCAGAAACATGTGAATAAGGATGTCAAGCGTACCATACATACAAGTCCCCAGGGCTCAGTGAAGTCCACTTCAGACCAATAGGAAAGGCCTTGCGTGTCCTGAGGACCGGGCGGGTTCAGGACGATAGCAAATCTTTTGCCTTGCAGAAATAAGTGCAGGCTTACTGATCCTGCTCTTCTGATTTTTCTCAGGACTGGAAATCTGAATCTGTGTGACATGGTTCACTATTTTTAGATTTGGGCAAATACTGTTTTAAAAATTAAGCACTGTGTGGGCCATCCAAGACACATGGCTGGCTTGATGTGGCCATGTGGTGCCAGTTTTTACCCAACGATACAACTCAGCCCGCAGATTCACACTTGCTGAGCCCAGAGAAAGGGAGGGTGTGGGAATTAATTAGATTATTGTGAATAAGAGTTTCTTAATATATTTGGAAAGACCTCCACTTCAAACACTGCATATGAATAATACATGATAATGACATGAATATTATTGTACTTTCAACATAAATGTACCACCACATTAAAATAGCTTCTAAATCCTCCTCTTGTTCTTAGTTGCAGAACAAATTTGCATGCCCCAATTACCAACAGTCTGGCATGGAAGAACACTTTACAAAAGAACGTGTGCCATTCCATGAAGAATGTGACATAGCGGGTTTCGAGCTACTAAACCGAATAGTGCATTTTTAACTTCTTAATGACAAGCGGCAGCTAGCCATCAACTTCATTAAGGAGGATAGGTGTTGTCCCACTTGCAGAAGTTGTACTCTTTTTATGGATAAGATATGCAAGTTTAATGATTCCAATTGCATTATACAGTGACACACTATATCGGAGATAACACCCATTTACCCAGGTCATTCATTATCCGAAGTCATTTAGGATAGATGTGATTATCTTCCTATGTAACACCTCATGGCTTGCAGGGGAATGAATAAATATAAAATACCCAACATCTCTCTCTGCTTTAGTAATTTGTAAATATATGTCAAAGTGCCGCACATTTTTCTTTCCCTCTCCTCATCTCATTCTCCTGCTGATTTCCCTTTAAATTCATCACCAGTAACATCTAGCACTCAACCACCTAACTGAATACTCAAAAAGTTAAGACCTACCAATGAAGTATCTAAGGATGTCTGATATCTGCCCAATTTACAGTTTTACATGTGTCCTAAGAAATTTTACTTGTGATAAATTTAATTGGGATTACTCTGTAAGTCACAGTGATTATTGAGGAGCCTATAATAACTTCTCATGTCATTGCATTTCTTCATTTATTCATCAAATATTTATTTACCACCTAATGGGTTCCAGGGTGGAGCTACAGGAGCAAAGTAAAACATTTATGTCTTGAGTGGGCTATATTCAGAATTGTACTATTCCCTTTTTCCTACGTTCCACAGATCTATAAAATGTATAAGCTGCCATCGGGTGCAATTAACAACCATGACGATAGTATATGAACTCTTTCCAGATTCTGTATTATCCTTCCTCTAAGTGTACTCTTACTACAATCCCATCTGGTCAGGTTACTCATTAGAAAGCTTTATGTGTAAGTACCATGTGAACAAGGAAACTACCATGACACATCTTTATCCAACAGGGAGGAATTCATACCGCTCTTATTTATTAATGCATAATAATGAGAAAAAGCAAAAATGCTTTCATAGTAACAACAATCTAGACCCCACGGTGCCCCCACGTAATTTAGCCAGGAAAGCTGCTTATTGTCACCCTTTTTTGCCTATTGGATTTTCTTTCTGCCTCTTCTCCTATGGCCTTCCTCTGAATTGTCTTCTGGCATCTCCACAAGAAGACACATTTTAGTGATCTATTTTCTCTAGACGTCTTAACTGTTTTTTGAAATTGTTTTATTGTAAGCTCATACAAGTATTATCACAATCTTTTTTACATGCCAAAGATAAATGACATTGTTTGGAATATGTTCTGGGTCCCTCTCTTTTTTCTCTAACTTGTCTGTTTTGTAAGGATGTTATTAGCAGTCTTATCTCCATTTGCAGATGAAGGAGTAAGGGCTGCTGAAAGGACAGGAGTATTAGATTGCTTCATATCTTTCGACATTTTATGAAAATAATGCAGGTATTGAGATAATATTTGATAAACTGAGTAAAATAAAAACAGTTCAACCCAGGTCTCTCAAACCATTTAAAACCTATAGGGGTGAAAGAAAAATATACATTAGTATATGAAAGGAAGTAATAAAATGCAACAGAGAGAATCTAAGAAACAGATAAACAAAAATTTGATACAACAGACACATGGACAAGTAGATCACATAGATTGAGTTTTTGAAAATCTTTGAATGGCAGGAGGAAAGAAAAAAGGTTGAGATACACAGGAGTTTCTTTCAGTCAAAAGTGACATGCAAATTTTTCCTTTCCCATAAATAGACTCACAATAACGGTGTTTACATATGTATATATTTCAAACATTAATTAGCTTATGAAATTCTATTGTTTTATCAGATATCACAGATCAATTTAAAATATCATTTTTTTACTTATCTTTTTAAAAACTCCATAATTGGAGACAGCAAAATGGTCACAATGTAGTTAACACTACTGGAGCAAAGTAACGCAACTTTAAAAACTCACTGCCATAGAGTTGATCTTGACTCATTTAGTAGAGACTTCTTTTTTTTTTTTCAAAAATGCTATGGAATGGTACCATAGTGAACACTAGAGGGATTTTAAGCACAAATATACACTAACACGTTATTTATCCTGTCCTCCTTCCCTTTTAGAATGTGATTCATGTCTCTACAAAATTGATTATAACAATGCATTGATTTTATAGCAGCATTTCTCAACCTCAGCTCTACCGGCATTTAGACTGGAAAATTATTAGTTGTGGGAGAATGCCCTGTGCATTCTGGTGTACTTAGAAAAACTCCGAAACACTCTACTTACTAGATGCTAAAGGCGTCTTAGTTTTTCTAAGCAGCAGACATTGCCAAATATCCCCTATAGAACAAGATAATTCCAGGTCGAAAACCATTATTCTAGAATCAGTCATATGTTCCCAGGGTGGAAGTGGGGCCAACTAGAATCAGGAGAGTTACTGACATAAAACACTATGATATGCCATAATATAATATATATAAAGCCTTTTAAATAATCTCTTTTGAGTTGTGGGTATAGAACACAGCCAACAATTTAGCAGAGGTTCAGAATGTATGTATTATGAAGGGATGATAATCAATAGTTTTGTATTGAATGCACAGTATAGAGACGAAAAGAATAGAAAATCTTTTCTTAGAGAATACAATCACAAAAGAAATGATTAGTTAATGCTGGATAAAGTTTTTGCTGATAAGTATTCTAAATTAAAAATCTCATCTACCACATGGTGGACACTACGATAAAATAATTTTACCTCCTAACATTATCCTCTTCCAGTAGCAGGAGTGAATCAAGCAAGTCATTCTTCTCCTGTGCTAGTCAATGGCAGAAGGGAATGTTTGCAATTTGGTGGAAAACCATATAGTCTTTGGATCACAGACATTCCTTAAAGCCTGAAAACATTGCGACTCCTCCCAGAAGTCTCTCAACTAAGCGTGTCGGTCTGTGGGAGCTGAGTCACAATGTCATCTCTAGAAAGATGATGGACTTTCTACCTTGGAGACAACGAAAACAGTTCAGCAATGTGAAGCATTGAGTTGTATACAGTAAACAAATTCCATATATATGTATAATACATATATACATATACATGTATATACATACACACACATATAGTTTTGTGTGATAGTTTTAAACACAGGTTCTTTAACATGGAGATTGTAAGCCATCAAAGTTATTGTTAGTTCTCATTGAACTGGTTGCTGGCAACTTTATTTATGACAGACTATGAAGCAGTCTCCTGTCCTGTGCCATCTTCATGCTCTTGGCGTGCTTGGGCATATATTTAGTTATATCTATCAATGGATAGATCCATACTTACTAATATTACATAGATTCCATTTTCTTCCCCCATTCTCTTCATTGCTTCTATAGGCACTCGATATTAAAAACTCAACTATCTTGTTGATTTTAGTGACCGGAACCACTAGGTAAAGATAGAGCTGCCCTTAGTACTATGGGTTTCTGAGAGTGTAAAACTTTCTGGAAGTAGAACATCTCATCTTCTCCCGAGGAGTGACTGATGGTTTTGAACCGTTAGCCTTGCAGGTAGCAGCTAAAAGTGCAACCCATTACATCACCCAAACTCCATAGGCACTGGATACCCTTGCTGGATTATTGAATCTGTTGGCCAGATGCAGAATTTTCAAAGATAATTCTAAAGTTTCTGTCAGGGTATGTGTGTTTGCATTTCTCCGGAATGTTGAATTGTCCTCAGGTCTTTAAGACAGAATGTATTTATGCTTCCAAATAAATTTCTCAGAAGTACTTATCACAGACAGATTAAGTTCCTATGAATCTATAGAATTTTCTTTATAAACCTCTACTTAGCCGTCAGAAAACATGCACAGCTTGGTGCTGATTTATTCAGATCATTTTGTTAGGATGATAGATTTTCTTTGTGCAGCCTACTTCTGCAGAGGTTCTTTGCAGTAGCGGCTGAGTGACTGATTCTGACAAAATATGCTGCCTGGATCATTTGTGTATTAAATCAGATCCACATCCTTCTAAAGTTGTTAGAACAGTTAGGGGTTTTGTTCTGCTTTTGACTGCTTTCCAAAGTGCATATGGGCAGGAGATCTATTTCAAAAGCCCATTTCAGAACTAAACACAAGTAGAGGAGAAATGTCCTGTGAACATTTAGACAGCATGTTTTTAAACCTCATAATATGCATAGAAAATAAAATGGCTCTGAGTAAAAGAATGCACAACCTAAACGACATCTATCTGTGTTTCCATATCGGAACATTACGAAAGACTCTTTAATCATCAGGAAAAAAAATAACCAGAACAATTCTAATTTATTTATTCCGCTGAATTATAAAAAATTACATATTACCAATTAAAGTAACAATTACCAGTTGGAGTGCTACAAAATATAAAGGGAAATGGAACTACATTTTTCATCTGGAATTGTTACAAATGTACTAGTTATACATGATCTGGGTTGGTGATATGATATAGTTCTAGCTATACCATAGCTTCCAGAAAAATGAACACATCTGTTTGGGAATAAATACAGCTACAACGACCCTCTAAAGTAAAGACGCTGAGACTTTGGAGGCACCAGACCTGGAAAAGGATATCAAGATTGGTAAAATGAAAGAACAATGAAACAGATGAAGACCCTCAGCAAAATGGATGGACACACTATCTGCCACAATGAGGTTAAATGTAGAAACCACTCTGAAAATAATGCAGGGCTGGGCAGTATTTCATTCTTCCGTGCATGGGGTCAATACATAGCTAGAGTCATATGAGAGACCCATAAGGTCAGTAGGACACAGAACTGATTTATGACACCACCCATCTATCTAACCTTTCGTCCATCCATGTATATGAGTAAATTTACCACCCATACCATATTTACAATGTGTAAAGGGTTTTTTCCAGAGTCAAATGATATATATTTTCCATATTAAGGAAATAATAAATGAATACTATGTGCAGGTTTTTATCCTCTGTCCTGTAAAATAAAAAGTATATTCTTCTCTAAGTTGCTTTATTAGAGAAGAATATACTTTTTTTGTTTAATTTTCAATAACTTTATTTGGGGCTTTTACAGCTCTTTTTTCCCCCAAAGATTTTATTGGGGGCTCTTACAGCTCTTATAACATTCGATACATCATTTGTATCAAGCATATTTGTACACATATTGCCATATTCATTTCCAAATATTTTCCACATGAGCCCTTGGTATACGCTCCTCTTTTACCCTCCCTCCTATTATTAATGCATCATTTTATTCGGGGCTCATGCAACTCCCATAAGAATCCACACATGCATCAATTAGACGCAGGCCACACTTGCACACTTGTTGCCATCATCACTCTCAAAGAATCCTCCCTCCACTTAGGCCTCCAGTACCAGCTCCCCATATTTCTTTTTCCTCCCCTCTCCCCCATGAACCCTTAATAATTTACAAATTATTATTACTTTTTCGTATCAT
>PVJH01015478.1:0-53373 GCA_004026705.1 Nesogale talazaci
ATTGACCTTAGGCAATCTGTCATAAGGGTCCCAATAACTCAAGATGGATTTTAGTTTCTTGTATAACATGGGCATTAAAGCTAACCCAAACAGTGAAAGCAGGAATAACACCAAAAGTATAAACAAATATATAGACAGAAACTAAAAAGTCAGACACAAATTATGATGCAGTTTCATAAATTTGCACCGAAAGTGCCAGCCTCTTTTGCCTCCCCAGTTAGTGACTCCACCCCTTCCACCCCTGAAACAAGACCACCTCCCCTCTTCCTCCTCCTTCTCAGCCAACAGGTATAGCCCCAAAGCACTGCCAACAACAGATGTTGCAATACATCGACAGGAAGCTGCTAGTGGTTCAGGCTGGATTCAGAAGAGGATTTTGGAATGAGGTATATCACAGTGGATGTCAGCTGGATCTTGGTTCAAAGCAGAAAAAAACCCAGAAAGATGCATACTTCTGATTATACAAAGGCAATTGATTGTGTAAACCACAGCAAAGTATGGACAGCCTTAAGAAGAATAGGAATTGCAGAATACCATATTGTGCTTATGCAGCACTTGTACATGGATCAAGAGGCAGTGTGAGAAAAGAACATGGACATACTGCATGGTTTAAAATCGGGAAGGGGTGTGTCAGGGCTGGATCCTTTCAATATGCTCAATCAATCTGTATGCTGAGGAAATCATCAGAGACGATGGGATCTATGAACCAGCATGTGGCATTGGGATTGGAGGAAGGCTTGTTACCAACCGGCAATCTGCAGATGACACAACCTTGAAAGTTTGGAGGACTTGAAGCCCTTGCTGGTGAAGGACAAAGATGGCTGCCTTCAGGGTGTGCTACAACTCAATTTAAAGAAGACCCAAATCCTGGACAAATAGGTAGTCGCATGATGCTAAATTTTGAAGTTGTCAAGGATTTTATCTTGAGTGGATCCACAAAAAGTGCTCATGGCAGCAGCAGTCAAGTGATAAAACAATGCATTGTATTGTTTTATATGTTCCACGAGATCTTTTCAGAATATTAAGAAAGCAAGGATGGTACTTTGAGGACTAACGTGTGCATAACTCAAGCGATGGCATTTTCCATTGCCTGGTATGCCCGTGAAAGTTACACATCAAGTAAGAAAGATTGAAGAAGAATTGATGCATTTGGATTTTGGAGCTGGCAAAGAATTCAGAAAATACTATGGACTGCCAAAAGAACAACCGAGTTTCTTGAAAGAAGTATGGCCAGAGTGCTCCTTAGAGGCAAGGACAGCAAGATTGCATCTGATGCACTTTGTACATATTATTAGGAGACACCCGCCCCTGAACAAGGGCATCATGCTTGGTAAAAGTTAGGGAGAGTGAAAAAGAGGAAGCCCCTCCCCCCCCCTCCCCGTGAGATGGATGGACACAGCAGCTGCAACAATGAATTCAGCATAGGAACAATTGTGGGCATCATTTTGTTTCATTGTGCTGAGAGTCACTATTGGTCAGAACCAACTGTCTAGCACTAATCAACAACAACGACACCACCGTTAAGTTGATTCCAGTCATAGCAACCCTTCAGGACAGGGTAGAACTGCCTCTTTGGGTTTCCGAGTTGATAATTCTCTAGGGAAGTAGAAAATCTTATATTTCTCTCATGGAGCAGCCAGTGATTTTGAACTTCTGACATTGAATTAACCACCTAATGTCTAACATTTATACACACATATGCATCTCTTTGAGATTAGGCATAAACTTTTATTTTCTTTTGAGTTTAGGGACAACTGTTTATTTGAAACTTAGGCACACACTTTTATTTGTCTTATTTATTGAACTTTTTCACAAACTTTTTTTTGAGCTTACTAATGTGTCCTATAAATATATTCCCCCTTCTATATGATTTTCTTAATAACATTTCCTTTCTCTCACTTACTTTATTGTAGGAATCGAGTATATAATACTTACAGCATGCAAAGTATGTGCTAATTGGCTATAATATTGGTGAGTCTTCTAACCTACAGAGGTGAGTAGTAGCTCACTTTGGGGGAAATAAAAAGTTACATATGGATTCTAACTACAAGGAGTCTTGGTGCATTTAATCCTTACATTGTTCAGTGATGAGTTGGATGGATAACATACAGTTTTTCAATTCTTTTCATGTAGAGACAATGAAATGCTGTTTTGTGATAAATTGGAGCAAGCCACTGATAGAGGCTACAATATGAATGAACCTTGAAAACATGATACATTCTAACTGAAAGACGCTAGATGAAAAATAATATAATGTGCAATATTGCATTTATATGATTTTGAAGAAGGAATATCTAAAATGCAGAAAACAAATCATTTATTGTTTGGGGCAAGAATGAAGATGTGAGTGGGACTGGACTGCCAATGGACATGACGTCTTGGAAGAGCTGTAAAACTGGCTTTGGGGGATGGTTGTACAATTGAATTTACTTTTTTGGGGTTGGGGGACATCACTGCCGCTGGTGCTCGTGGGTGCTATCCAGTGCCACCCCTGAGAGTGGCTGCTGGATTTGAACTGCCAAGCCTGTGGGCTGCAGTCCTGCACTCAACCACTTACGCCACCAGGGTTCAGCCCTATCAGTTTACTTTTTTAAAAAAATTGATAGATTAATCGACTGTTATGGTATGTACAGAATACCTAAAAAAAAAAAACTTCTAAAAGTAATAGATATGCCTTTTTAGTACAAGTTGGATATAAAAAATTGTTAATACTGCAGCCTGAATCTTAAAGGATGGTCATCCAGACATTGGCTTTGGAAGGGTATGCTGATGAGTCAGGGGGAGATTTGGATGCGTACAAGAACAGAGGTGTGATAAGACCAAACTAGGAACATGAGCGGTTACTTGTGTGGGATATTCTTGCTAAGAAATGAATGTTACTGATACATAGAAATCCCTTCATTGTACAAAGAGCTGGTAGCCATTGCTGTGCCAGCTCCATTCAGAGGCCTCTGGGATGAAAAGCCTGGTCATCTTCTTCTGAAAAAAACAACGAATGAAAACCCAATGGAGCACTCTTCTAGTTTGACAAACCAGAGGTGTGTCAGAGCCAATTAAACAGCCAATAAAAACAAAAACAATATATAACATCTAAGTCAGGGTTAACAATGCTTTCAACAAAAACTTTTCTTGCGATTCAGTTGAGAGTTTACAGAGAAGATCATCAGGCATGCGTTTTTGATAACGTTGTGTCGAAACTGTGGGGCAGTAGGCAACCCTTGGCCATCTCCCTCTGTTACAGTGGGTTCTAGTCATTAAACCACGAAACAGAGTAAATATTTTACATGGAGATAAACCAATATGTGTTGCTACTAGGGTCCCAATTCATACATGCATGTATGGGCTTGTTCCAAATAAAGTATGTTTGCAAGTGAATCTGTCATCAGTGCGTGGCTGCAACGAGTGATCAATCGGTGGTGCCGTGGCTATGCATAGGGCTGCTCACTGCAGTGACCGGGGTGGCTCCGATCTGTCCCAGCCTGGCACTGTGAGCAGGAATGGAGCCAATGGCATGGAGCTTGATTTTGAGTTCATCTCATTAGGAAGACTTCAAAATAAATTCAAACACAAACTCACTGCCATGCATTCAATAATGACAGTGTATCTTCATGGCACCAAAAAGCCTCATCTCTCTCCTCCGGAGAGGCTGATTTCAGACTGCTGATTCGCAGTCAAAAACAAAAGGTACAATCCAAACAGTGGATTCGGAGGGGATCTTCTGAAGCAGTTCAATCCAGGACAGAGACGTCAGTGGTCAGAGCTATGGCCACTGCTGTGGGAGATTCCAAAGGGATCATCATGATAAATTATCATGAAGGACAAAAGTCAATCCTTAGGGCTTATTGTGAAGAAAATTTAAGAACATTGAAAATTGCATTGGTCAGGAAAGCCTTAGGATCCTAAAGGATTGTTTTCCATCACAATGTACCCACTAATTCTTCTAGAGTAGCCGGGGCTGCCCCATGACATTTTCCCTGGGAAGCTTCCCCCATCTACCCTGCAGTCCAACTCTTCACCTTTTAGACTTCTTGTTCCAGAACTGAAAGAATACTGGAAAAGAACACAATTTGAGTCTTTTAAGGTTACAAAACTATATTTTCACATGGTTATAAGTTGAGAATGCCAAATTCTTTAGGAATGGACTGGGAGAGATGGAAAACACTGGCTTCAAAGTTTATAGAAACAGCTTTGTCAGACTTTTATAATTTCTTCAACAGAAGCTTTTATGATTTGTAGCAATGCTTTTTTACTTACTCTGGCATAGATAAATTGGCTTATCCTCTTTTATATCATTAACCAAAAGAATGATTATTCAATTTGAAATTATTTTATTTCCAGAAATCTGTCTTTTGCAAAAAATGTTTTGGGGAAATTTTACTACATGAAATGAAGCAGATCTTAATTGAATCAATTATATTAATGAAAGCTAAACCAAGAAAGTTAGAAACCACTCAAGACACAGGAAATGTTATGTTCATATTTCTAAAGAGAATAGACCATTCTTTCATTCCGTAATAAGTGATTTTTATCAAACAAAAATCCGTCCGTGACATAAATTCTATGTGTCTTTGTTCTGTTCCTGAGCAGAGGGGCTGCCTTTACCCTGAGAGCCTGGAGGAGAACAGCTGTTTCTCCACTTTGGCAAAACGGCCTCAACAGGCAGACAGGGAAGAGCCTATAATAACCTCGACAGCATATGAAAATGTTTAGCTACCAGGGCCATCAACAATGACCAACAATCAGCCTGAAATGACAAAAGAGAGAATATTCTGAACTCGGAATCACTTAGCTGAAAAGAAACACCAGGTAGAAGAAATGCAGTGTCTAATAAGAACTCTCTTTTCACTAATGGTAAGTATAATCTACCGCAACAAGTGGAATTTATATTGGGGTTAGAAGTGTGTTAAAAATAATCATCAAAGGGCTGAGCCCTGGTGGCGTAGTGGTTGTGCGCGGGACTGCGGCCCACTGGGATGGAGGTTCAATTCCGGCTCCCAGGAGCAAAGGTTGGGCCTCCTACTCCCACCACCTGAGGGCAGTGATGCCTAAAAATAAAAAAATAATAAAAAAATAATCATCAAACGGGGCTGAGCCCCAGTGGCGTAGTGGTTGTGCGCAGGACTGCGGCCCACTGGGACGGAGGTTCAATTCCAGCAGTGGGGCTGGGCCTCCTACTCCCACCACTGGAGAGCAGTGATGCCCCCCCCCAAAAAAAACAAAACAAAACAAAACAAAATAATCGTCAAATGATGTGCTAGTTGAATGAATGGACAGATTGCTGTGGACACAGCAAAGAGAAATGCCTGGATGAAGTGGACTTAGTCAGAGGACCCTCTCAGAAGTCAAGACCTTTTAATACATTCAAAGGCACAGAGACTGGAATCAGTCATCTTGTTATACTGTGAGAACCACGGAGTAAAGTTAACAGTAGAAGAGAGTGTGGTAAGGTCTGGTCAGACCAGATCACAGAAGACCCTATATGTACTGTTCAGAAGAGAATAAAGATCTACTAAAGCTAGTCATAAATTATTGAATAACATAGTTAATTTTGCCATTCATTAATATGACTAATTCATTGAAGTAAATTTCAAAAGTCAACAATTCTGTGGGCCTTCAGAAATCTGTTTCTTGGTCCATTGGACTTCATTCTAGTACTTGCAGTTGGACTGGCCTTCCCAGAAGAACATGCCTTAGCTCAGCAAATGGAGCCAGAACTAGAACCTGGTTCTTCTCAGAGTGGGGTTTGCCCAAACAATCTCTTTCCAAGTAGAGATTCCAGGGACGCCAGGTAGGGAGCTGTCTGAAAGGTAGTGTGTGTATATGTGAGTATGTAAGGGGTGTGGAAGGATGTGTGTGTGTGTGTGTGTGTGTGTGTGTGTGTGTGGTGTTGGGGATATAGAAATAAGAATGGTTCTTGTTGAGTGCAGGTGGAAAGGAAATTATAAATTAACTATTAAAGATAAGTTCTAAAAGTGGTAGGAAAACTAAGTGAATAGATCACCAATTAAAGACAAGATCAGAGAACAGGAGTGCAAGGTGAATGAGGAAAGTTATTTTGGAGTCACTGAACCCGAGAAGGCACAAGGGAAGATTAGCTGGTTGAGTCAGACAAAAGGAGGTAGTTCTGATCAATCCCTTGAAAGGGGTACTTACAACTTGTTCAATTTAAGGACTGGGTCACTGCATAAAATAATGCCTGCATGTGGAGAATAAATTGGACAGGCAATATTTTTTTTTTAATGATTGAATGATTCAATCAATCAATTAACCAACAATAGAATACTAGATCTTATCTCAAAATCTGATGGACACTAATGTCATGTATGATTAAGCACATTTTTAAAAGAAAGGAGAGTCTTTTGTGAAGGACTCTGTTGCCAAAACATGACCCAGACTTTGCACATTTAAACAATGTTGTGTGTTTCCGAAACTGGAATTGTTCAAGGTGAGTAGAAAGCCCAGTCTTTCTACCAAGGGGTTGCTGGTAGTATCGAACTGCAGACCACACGGATGTCAGGAAGGACCCTGAAATCACCATGAGGAAGGCAGATGAGAATGGGCCTCTCAACACAGACATTGCCTTGCTAGCCTTTGCCTACCCTGACTTAAGACCTGCTAGAGAAGAGGTTCTAATATTTGTCTAGCACATGAATGAATGAGAGAATAAATGAATGAGACCCTTAGAAATCTGAATAGAAGAGACAAACCCATAACAAAGCACCCCCTTTCCTAAGAAAGGAGAGCCCAAAACATAGTGTGCCAATGATTTAAAACGTGAAAGCCCTTAAAAAATAAGTTCAGTGGGAACCTTTGAAGACTGCCCCATGGGCTTCTAGGACTGTAACTCTTTTTTTTTTTCTCTCTAAAAGACACCAGTGGGTATCTAAAAGGCTTCTTTTCAAGAAGGCCCCAGAAAGTGGCAGCATTTTTTGGGGGGGCTCATCACTGACCTCTGGTGGCAGTAGGAGGCCCAGCCTTGCTCCTGGAGAGCTGTTGCTGGATTTGAACCGCAATCCAGTGGGCTACACTTTCACCCTCAACCACTATGCCACCGGGGCTGAGCCCAGGACTCTAATTCTTAAAAAGAGTAGAAAACCTCTTCTTTCTCTCGTGGAGTGGCTGGAGATTTCAAATGATTACTCTTGCAGTTAGCAGCGCCATGCACCGTGGGAGAGTAGTCACTCACTCACTCATCACTACCATCAAGTCATTGCTGAGGAATTGTGACCCTTGTGACCCCTAGTGGGGAGGGGGGTTCCTAGAGTAGAAAGGCCAGACTTTCTACCACAAAGCTTCTGGGGGTTTCAAACAGCCCACCATGTGGATCGCAACCCAGCAAGAAACCATTACGGTGCCAGGTCTCCGGGGCTGGGGGTGAGGGGTGGGGAAAGCTGCTGTGTGCTGTAACTGACTCAATGGCAGAGTTGGGAATGTGGGACAAGCCTCCCTCTGCCGATGACTTGGACCTTAGCACGAGGATACATGCCTGTGGTTATCTGTGAAGGAGCCTTCAAGACAAGACGGAGTGGATAATGAGTTGGACTGAAAATGGCAAGATCAGGAGTTCAAAACTGCCACCATGAACAGTGACAGTCTTGGAAACGCACACGGGCACTTCTGGCCTATAGGGTCACTGGGAGTCAGAACCAGCTTGATATCAATGAGTTTTGGGTGAATTTTGCCAGCAAGCATTGAAACCAACGCTAGCAGGCAAGATTTTGAATGGAGATTTTTTCTTTTTTTTTTTTAACCTTGAAAGCAATTCAAAAGAGGACCAGAGAGTGACCAAGTTGTGAATCCTGATTTTTTTTCATAAAAGACGATGCAAGTTCAGAAATGGAACTGTTGACACAGACCAGAGAAATAAGGGCTGTGTTCTGATGGGAAAGTTGGGGTGCAGTGAAATTGGGGTCAGAAAGGTGCTGTTGGTGAATGAGGCCTATGAAGAAAACATGGAGGCACAAGTGACTAGGCCAGCTGCAGTTAGTCTAAAGACTTTGCAAGAAAACAGAAGGACCAGCAAAGAAAATGACGTGTGGTAAGACACTTGAGTTTGATGGGACTACAAAGACCACAGCCAGGAGACAGAAGTCAAAAGTCTCTGTGAAGCAGAGGAGTGACATTAGGACGCCTTATTCTAACAACAGCATAGAAATCAGTTAAGTGAAAGGACCCTTAGGGAATCTTGGGAGCAGTCGATTTAGTTATAGTCATTTACTCAGATAGAGATTTGTGGCAAGCAGAGAGAAACAAACAGCAAAAGCAAAATTTTGAGGGTCAGTTTGGAAATGGGGTTATAAAAAGAAGACCATGTGGAAGATAAACCAAGCTAACTGAAGAATGCCATATGGAGTGGATGCCTTTGGAGAAGGAAGAATTCCATGTATTAGACATATGATAACTAGATACCTTCTAGCACGAGTCAATTTCTGTCACTAAAGGAAGTTAGAATAGGCTTAAATGTCTGTAGTATACAATAATCAGGGTAGTGATGTGATTTTTTTTTCTCTTTCTGAATGTTCCAGCCTAAAGAAAAATGATCTGTTAAACTTTAGCATCTTCTTTACTATCACTATTACTATCACTATCACTATTGTTGTTGAAAGTCTCCTAAGGTCCTTAGAGGAAAATATGGTGCAGTGAACAAAATGTAGGAAATAGTTTAGGACTTGAGAAGAGATACCTCTTCTCAAAAATACTCATTGATCCAAATTTGACATTCCCACCAGCTATAAAAGAGGTTTTCCTAGGCCAAGAATTTAAGTCACCTTGCCTGCTGGGCCAACAAATCAGCCTTCAAAGATAATTTCAGGAATGAAGAGTCAAACTTCAAATGGCTGATTCAAGAGAGGTAAAAAAAAATGCACACACACTGAAACTAAGCTCTTACCAATTTCTACACCGCATCTCTGCCCTAAATGCTAATCTCAACAACAATGTTATCTACCACTCTCACTGAATTTCACTACTTTTTCTGTCTCCTGACACAAAGTCACTGGGAACAAATTAACTTAAGGAAAGCTCTTGATTTAGCCTTATGGAAACAAAGACTCAAAAGCAAGAATTCTGAAATTTGAAATGGTTACACAGGGAACAAACTGTCATTCTCCCCATGATATAAAAATTCAGTGAACTTGAATCTAGCATGGTATTTTCTGTTGAAATAGCTCCCCGGCAGGCAAGTTCTAACAGAATCTAAGTTCATGACCTCAACTAAATTATTCCATAAAGGGAATTTTCTTCCTTATGAATTTCTAACCCATTTATTAACTCAACAATCTATTATTGCATATTAGTATTTTTTGGGGGGGGGGGAAGAGGATAGTTTGTAAACACATCATTCTTATAAGGCTAGCATTTACTTTGTTCATGAAAACATCCTTGAGAACAGTGATCAAAAACTTCAAATAAGGTCTACAACCCAGCGTTCTCTCCCATTGTTCCCAGTACTAACTTCTGAATTGAAGATTCAGAGTTAACTGTTATCCATCAGGAATTACTTTAAAAGTAATTTAAAACTTACAGTGTCATATTCTAATAATTAATCGTATTTATTGATTAATCTATCATTTTAGCTTTGAGTTCTAACAGACCTATTCTCAAATCTGACTTTTCTAGATTACAAATGTCCTAAGATATATTGTGGCCAAAGGCCTACTTTGAAGGGACAAGTTGCAGACTTGAATATGCACATTTCAAGAATATGCACATTTATCAAATGATGTGTTACTATACTGCATTAGGTACATTAAAAATATGCAGCAGGGGGCTCAGCCCCAGTGACATAGTGGTTGAGTGCGAGGACTGCAGCCCATGGGCTTGGCAGTTCAAATCCAGCAGCAGCTCTCCTGGAGCAAGGCTGGGTAGCTCCCATGACCACCAGAGGGCAGTGATGCCAATAATAAATAAATAAATAAATAAATAAATAAATAAATAAATAAATAAAGGCAAAATAAAAACTGTTATATTAAAAAAAAATATGCAGGAGGAGGCAGCACAGAAAGGGATTTTTTGCCAGGAAATAAATGGTACCCAACCTATACTATTAGCAGTTACTGAGTGACACAAATTATTAACACAGTCAACTCTGAAACCAAAGACTGGAAGTTCAAGTCCACCAGGAGGTACCTCAGAAAATAAACCTGGTCACCTTTGCCTGAAAAATCAGGACTGAAAACTAAAGAGAACACAGTTCTACTCTGATTTACATGGGCTTACTCTGAGCCAGAATTTACTGTTATGTTTTGAAATCTGGGCCTGGCTTAAAAAAAATTATTTTAAAATCTTATACTATATATACATATATAGGAGCTCTGGTGGCAAAGATGTTACAAGATCTGCAAATCACAAGGTCAGCATCAGCTGCACTGATGGAGAAAGTTGAGGCTATCTACTCCCATAAAACATTACTGTCTTGAAAACTCACCAGAGCAATTTTGCCCTGCCTTTTCAGGTCACCATGAGTCAGAATTGACTTGATAACAGTGAGCTTGATTGTAATCTGCAAATACATCTATATAAACTATTAGAGAATATTATGTTTCAGGAAATGTTTGCGTTTAAGAATCACGTCGGGGGAGCTGAGCCCCGGTGGCGGAGTGGTTGTGCACGGGACTGCGGCCCACTGGGACAGAGGTTCAATTTCAGCAGTGGGGCTGGGCCTCCTACTCCCACCACCGGAGAGCAGTGAGGCCCCCAAACCAAAACAAAACAAAAATCACATCGGGCTGAGCCACGGTGGCGTAGTGGTTGTGCGCGGGACTGCGGCCCACTGGGATGGAGGTTCGATTCCAGCTCCACTGAGCAAAGGCTGGGCCTCCTACTCCCACCACCTGAGGGCAGTGATGCCCCCCCCCCAAAAAAAAAAAGAATAACGTCAGGTATTTCCAGGGATACCAAAGAACAAAAAGAGGAAAAGGAAAGACACATTTTTCTACATACCTATTAATATCTTTTGAATTTTGTACCATGCTATCCCAAGATAGTACTTTTAAAAAAGTTACTGGAATCTTATCTCATCTGAGCTCAACAAAGTGTCCATAAACTGTTAGGGATATTGTAAGACAATGAACATGTAGATAGGAATGTCCCTCTCCTCAAGAACTCTGAGCTAGTGGGGGGGGGGCAGATAAGTGAGGCAATGATTTACTCATGGTGCACTTGAGCAATAGGCAAGTCCAACAATAGAGTCGGTGCAAGGAACACCAGGAACCAAGGAAGGGCACCCATGAGAAAACTCCACCTGTCGAAGACTGGGAAGCCTTCCCAGAATTTTCTAAGCCATACAGAGATCCACCCTACACATGGATCCTGTGTGCCAGGAAACACTGTTGGGCTATATGAGTGGGTGCAGGTATGCCCAAGACAATGCCACTGAGTTCTGGGGTGCCAGATTGAGCACCAACAGCCTCCTTTACCTCCAGTCCGATCCATGACTGCCAGTTTGTGTGCATATGTGAAGAAGGGTAGGAGATGCATGAGGGTCTCGGCTCCCAGGGAGCGCCGAGAAAGGGGAGGGACACCAAAGAGGCACATTAGGCAAGACCACAGCCTTAAACACGGAAGGATAGAAGTGAGCCAGACTTGGGAGGTAATCAGGCAAGGTGCTAAAGAAGTGGTGGAACATGGGGAGAGGTGGATGGAGGCTTAAGCAAGCTCCAAGCACATCTGCTTCATCCTGACTGCTATCGCGAGTCAAGGATTCTCAGCAAGGCTGTGAGTGCTCATTAAATAATGTTTAGACAGTGTCTAGTGGTGGCAAAGCTGAGGACAACTGGCACATGGAAAAAACAAACAACTCCTAGCCCAAGTCAGCAGTAGGCAGAAAAAATAGGACAGAGTTGTACAGCTATTTGGAGGGAAACTCAACCAGTCTTCATGATCACTTGGATAGAGGCAATGATCAGAGGCTTAGGGCGAGAGGCCCTCATGAGGACAAAGCCCATCCAGCACAACCTTGTCGTTGTGAGGTGCCCTCAGGTTGGCATTAATAGCAACCAAGGCTTATCCACCATCTGTGACAAGGCCATGCTAGCATTGTTTGTGTATGAATTTATCAAAGCCACCCTGTCCGTTTGATAACTACAAAGCAGAAATTCAGAGATGTACATTGGGAAAGCTCAGTAGAGTGTCAGGTCTGGTACCTGAACCCAAGACTATTTGATCCTCAAACTCAGACTCCAGATTTTTAAATAATTGTGCATCTTGGAGAATAGCACTTGGAAAAGGGCATCCTCAAGAATGTGGTATAAGTGGTTGTGTGCGGGACTGCGGCCCACTGGGATGGAGGTTCAATTCCAGCTCACAGGAGCAAAGGCTGAGCCTCCTACTCCCAACACCTGAGGGCAGTGATGCCTAAAAAACTAAAAAAAACTAAAAAAAAAATGAATGTGGTATAAAAGTAGTCCTGATGCTCACAGATAATGCTCACTGAAGGCTAAGCCCATTCCAAGCACATTGTTTGCACTATTTCACTATTACTATCTTTCCAAGGTCATTACTGACATCATTCCTGTTTTGTAGATGGTGACACTGAAGCACCAAAGAATTAAGTGTCTTACCCAATGTACGACAACTAGCAAGGTCAGAGAATAAAACACCTACAGCTCGAGCATACAATTTGTATCATTTTCCCATATCGACTTAATATTGATGATAATAAATATCCAAAGGACTGAATCAATTTTTAAAATATGGTGAGGTGGTTCAGTAGACATTCTCTTGAGATCATAAGCTATCATATAAACAGTTTATGATACTGGCTTATAAAGCGGCACTTCTGTAAAAGTGACACAATCCATTGGTGACCAGGCTTTTTTAATATCTTTGTTGCATTTGAATGATCTGCACATTAGATTCAGTAACTGCAGATGTACAATTTATATTCACTGTCCATAAAAAGGAAGGGAGAAGAGGAAGGGGCCAATGTCTGGGACAGACAGGAGGGAGATAGCTATGTTTTTACTACACATATTCCTGTTTCCAACTGCTAAAATCAATATTTTTTTATTGGCCCTTCCTTGGCGCTTACAGCTGCAGAAAAGAAAAATGTGCTTTTGAAATCAATCACACCCACACACTTTACTGTGAAGTATGTACATGCTAAATTTGAATGCCATTTCATTTAGGAGAAGGAAATGGATTTCCTTTCATGGATTTTTTTCCCCTTCCTATTTTCACTTAGGAAAGGATCGTTTAAAGCAGAAAAGATGAGGCCAGCCAGGAAGTGATGGTAATTCTATGTCTTTAATTGCGTTAACACAGACTTAGCACATTCTGGTTAGAAGCATACCACTTCTTATTGCATGCGTAGAAAAAACACAGAATGTGCTTGAAACGGGCTGCATTTCAAATACAACCGAGTTATTGAGTCGTGTCCTGTGAGATAAAACGTCAATGACAGGCATTTGATTCCTCTCATTGTTATTAAGCAATGATCATTTTCGGCCATAGAAGCACCAGACAGCAGACTCAGGAGATGAAACACAGGTGAGTTTGTTTATTTTTTGTTTTTAATGATATATATATATATATATATATACATCTATATATATCATTTAAAACAATGGTATATATTATATAGCTTCCATTTCATTAAGCACTCATGCTGCATACCAAAAAAGGCACACAATTATTTTTTTAAAGGATCTAGACACCCCGGGGGATCTTTGACAGGAGAAGGCTAGCCAGTAGGGCGGGGCCGGGTGTCAGAGGCGCGCTGGACCCCCGCAGCGTTTTCAGGAACTGACCTCTCTCCAGAGGCACCTTCACCGTAGACCCCACCCTGCCAACTTCTTCGGGGCTCTGAGCCCCCAAGTCTGGAAACCCCACCATTGTCCTCTACTGGGTTGGGACACGCTCAAGGACAGAACTGCCCCCTAGCGTCGGTGGGCCTGTAAGTCTTCTCGGGAGCGGACAGGTTTCATCTTTTGCCTACCGAGCAGCTCCATTGGGCGAACGGCCCACCGCTGCACCCCCTGCGCCACCAGCGCGACTTCAGGTCCCGGGAAAGGGCCCGCAACTAGGGTCAAAGATGCCGGGGGCTCCCGCTGAGCGTGGTTTCCCGCCACATCTGCAAGCTGGAAAGCCCCGAGCGGTTGCACTTTCTCCAAACATCTTCCTAAAGGCCAAAGCCAAAGCGGCCCCGAGGGGCACGGGAAGCAGCTTGCTCAGCCTGAGACGTTCCATTCCGTAGAACAACACAGCCCAGCGGACTGCTCTCGGCTCCCGGCACTGTGGGAAGCCAGGATCTGCCCTCTTTCGCAACCCGATGGCAGTCAGGGCGGTGGGGAAAGGGTCAAAAGCCTCCCCCCCGCGACAGGCAGGTCCTTCCTGGGGGGCTCACTGCCCGGACGTCCTGCTGCCCGGCTCGGCCCGCGCGCTCCGGCCGCGCTGGGCTTCCCTGCTGCCTGGCCGATCCAGTCCAGCGCCCCCCGGGCGCGTGGGCAGGATGCACCGGCCTGCTGGCAGCGCGGTCCCGAGCTCAGCACCGCTCGCGGCCGTTTCCCACGGTTGTAGCCCTCATTCCCTCCACCTCCTTTCAGCTTGCAAGTTTTTAAGTGAAATGTGCGTTTGTGAGCACTCGCCCCTTGCGGGGTGCCGAGTTCGGGAACAGGTCTGCCCGCCCCGTGGGCGCCCGCCCCTCCAGCTAACGGCAGCGCGCCTACGACTTAACCCGTAGGGGAGAGTGGGCGTCGGTCCGGGTCTCGGTCAAGGGGAAGCGGTGTTCTGGCCCGCTCTGAACTTCCAAACGCGCCCGGGGTTTCGGTGCTGCCCACAGCCTGCACCCAGAGCCGCGGCCCAAGTCCGCCCTCTCGTCCCGGACCAGGCGCCGCCCGACCCAAGTAGGGAGCGGGCACAAAGAAGCGCAGGCAGGAGACGCACCCAGGCCTGAAGGCCACCGCAGGGACCGGGGCACGCTGCCCGCCGCGTCTCGCCCAGCTAGGCGCCCTGTCCTCGAGGAGCCTGGGCCGTCCCGCTGCAGGACAATGGGGGGACTTAGGAGAAGTCTTTGCCCATTCATTCCCTCGCTCCGGAGAGGAGCACCCCCCGGCCACCCCTCTTCGAGCGCCCCCCCGGTCACCCCCTCCTCGGGCGCCACCATCCCCGCGGCGCACTGGAGTCTCGGGGGGCGGCGGGGCCGGCGCCCTGGCCCGCGTCCCGCGCACGCCCCCCGGCCCGCGTGGGCCAAGTCCCGGCGGATCCCGAGAACGGAGGCTCTGGGGAGAGAGCCGGGGGTCTGCGCCGAAGGACTTGCAAGTCTCCGTAGCCAGCTCCGGGCCGCCAGCGCGACACTCGACTCCCGGGACGCGCGGGAGACCCACGTGTCCCCCACCCCCACCGCGGCCCCGGCTTTGTCCCGCGCGCCGTCCCCGCCCGCTCACCTCGCGGCTGGCCCCGCGCGGCCACCCAGAGCAGCGAGAGCAGGAGCGCGCCGCCCGCGCGCATGCTGACGGCGCCCGCGGCTCCCGGCCCCGCAAGGAAAGCGGCGGCGGCTGGCGACTGTCGAGGAGAGCGAGGTCTGCGGCGTCCCCGCTCCGCGCTCCGCTGGAGCCTCGGCGACACTCCGGGCCGAGCCGCGTCGGAGCCCTCCCCCGGGGGAGGGTCCACTGGCTCGCGGCTCTGACCTGCGGGGACTGGGGGCCGCTCGCTGGCCTCCGAGCGCTCGGGAGGAGGGAAGTGCTCGCCGCGCTCTCCAACTGCGTCCTTGGTGTGACCTGCTGCAGTCACCGGGGTCCCAGTTGAGCGGAGGGGGGAGGGTGAGAAAGTGGGTTGGTAGGAGGGGAAAATCCGCGGAAGTCGTCCTGGGCCCGGGGATTCTGAGAAAGTATTTGCCCTGCTGACCTTTCCCGCCCTCCCCGAGGTGGGCTGGCTGCAACCCCGCCGGGCCCTGGAGCCCCTGAGAGCCGGCCTTCCCACCAACGCCTTCCGCGGTGGGACCGCCCGGCTGCCCAGCCTGCTCCCCTGGGCGGGTGGCCTAGGTTGGGTGAGGACTTTTCAGAGATTGAGTTGTGAACTCGCTTTTCGCTTTGTTTGCCTTAGGAGGCCAAGCAGAATCCTTGGTATCTAATTATTATTAGCGTGTCCTTTGAACTGGGCAAAGTACGCTCTTTCTTTTGGAAATTTTAGAGTTTAGTCTTAAAAATATATATTTTTCAGACCTTTGTCTTTGCATGATAGTTCAATTGCTTTGTTCTTCTAACGTATGAATATGTATCTTTAATTATATCTGGTCCTGGTGATAGGATTTTTAATTTCCTCTTTTTTTCTATCAAAGTATCCAGGTTTCACAGTTTTACAATAAAAAATTTAAAAGCCCTCTCTATTGTCATCTAGTAACTTGGGAATCCAAGTGACCCCGCTGGGCAAAGACTATCATCTTGAGTTGAACAGAAAATCTCCTTTGGGGGCTGGTTTTCCCTGGGAAGCAGCCAGTTGGTCTGAGAGGTTAGAAGCCCCTACCTGAGTCCATTGCACCAGCAAAGTGCCTTTTACTATGTGTATAATTATAGAACAGTCCGGTGGCCAAATCCCTAGCCTCAGTTTTAGGTATATCAGCCTGAGACTATGGCCCCATTTCCGCCTCCATCCCCTTTCTTTTTACCTAACATATTTCTGAGGATATTTCCTGACACATCTTAATGAGTCAACTTTATTTACAATAATTAGGGTTATTTTTAAAAGGGAAAGAACACAAAAGTAAAATTTGATGGCTGGTTACACCCCATGGTATCAAACTTAAAATATAAATATTTCTGGCCTGAAGTACCACACATCCATTCACACAGAGGTATATCTTTTGGAGAACTTCAAAGTATAGTCCCAAAGATTATCTCCTATCACTTTCTTAGCTTGTAAGATGGGCATCTATTGAAGACATGATCAGAGGAAATGAGCTCAGGCAAATAAAAGCCCCAGTGCAGCAAGTGCCAGGTAAGAACGGGGCCCCAGACCTTTTGATTTTAGACCAAAGCCCTCACAGCCCACAAGTCCTGGTGGCAGAGTCTGGGATGATGCCTGGGAAAAGCCAATCCAGGAGTGAAGCAATGAGGCTGTCTGCTTCCATCAAGATTTACAACCTTGGGAACGCCAAAGAGCTGTTCCAGTCTTTCCTCTATGGTCACTCAGAGTCAGAATTGACTTGATAGTGGAGGATTAGAGGGTGGGTCCACCACATACCACTCTGAAATCCTGGGATGATATCAAAGCCACAGAGGAACAAGCACAAAAGGTCCCCTGCCTGCCCACATTGTGGTTTGCTAGTTGGAACTTGTCAGACTTTATCTTTGAGCAGATGGAGAATGCACTGTGGTGTCTCAAGGGAAGCAAAGCTTCCGTGCATTCCAAGGGAATCAGCCCAAAGCGCAGTGCTGCTGACTCATTGTGCTCCTCTGAGAAAAGCTGGCTGTGCCATAGGGTTTCAACGGCTGCAGAGGACACATCTCTCCCTGAAGGGCAGTCAAGGGCATAACTACTGCATCCTCCAGGCTTCTCCAGGAATGAATTAGAAGGGCCAGAATTTGCAAGCAAACACAATCTGTCACTGCTTAAAATTCGTCAGAAAGGTTTCAGAAAAAGATTTTCCCATGCTAATTTAGTGAATGGGCTTGGATAGCATGGAGCAATGACAATGACAATGTCACTGTCCTATATGTCTCCTTCATTCCGACAATATGGATTTTCTGATATTTAGCATGCTTCCTGTCACTAAGTGCCACTGAGTGGGTCCTGACTCACAGCGACCCTCCATCCAAGAAAGCCAACACTGCCCAGTGCTGCACCACCCTCCGAATGGTTCCAGGTTTCAACCACCCTGTCCGTTCATTTTGTCAAGGGCTTTCTTTTTTGTCCTGCCCACTACCTTACCAGGCAGAAGTACTTTCCAGGGACTGTTCTCTCCTGAGAAAATGCCTGGAGTACATGAGGTGAAATCTCACCAGCCTTGCTTCTAAGGAGCATTCTGATGACACTTCTTCCAAGACGGACCTGTTGGTTCTTGTTGCTTTCAATATTCTTAGCCAGTATGATCATTCACATGCTTCAATTCTTCCTCAACCTTCTTTTTGGTTTCTATGGGCTACTGTAACCAAAATGCACCAAGGATGAATCCAGGAAAGTTAGAAGTTGTCAAAAACTAAACGAATGCTTAAAGATCGATGTCTTAAGCATCAGTGAGCTCAAATGGACTAGACATGGCCATTTTGAATCAGAAAATCATTTGGATTACTATGCCAGAAATGATAGGTTCCAGAGGTATAGTATCTCATTCATTATGAAAAAAAAAATTTCAGGATCTATCGTGAAGTACAAGGCTATCTGGGATAGGATAATACCTATCCACATACAAAGAAATTCAGTCCATATGATTATTAGTCAGTTTATGTACTAACCACTAAAACTAATGGTACAGAAACTGAAGAATTCTACCGACATCTGAAATTGATCACTGATTCAGGATCATTGATTATCATTGGTGATTGGAATATAAAAGTTGAAAACAAAAAGGAAGAAACAGTAGCAGAAAAATATGTCTCCGTGACAGAAATGAAGCCAGAGACCACATAACAGAATTTTGCAAAATCAGTGACTTCATCAGAAATACCTTTTTTTCAGCATCATAAATGGCAACACTACTGTGGCCTTTTCTCCAAATGAAATAGACATTCCAGGGAAATGTGATCAAATAGAATGCAGAAATATCGAACAACATCACTAAGATCACACACAAGAAACATCATGCTGAAGATACTTGTAAAAGGTTTGTACCATTACATCAGCAATGTACTGCCCACAATTCAAGCCACGTTCAGGAGAGGCCATCAAACAAGGAATACTGCTATTGCCATCTGATGGATCTTGACTAGAAACAGAGAATACCAGGGGAAAAAAATTGGGGCTACCCAAAGACATTCATCTGTATGTATCATTAAAAAAAAAAACATGGATAACATTGTGAAGAATGGGAAATCTGATATGGTTAATTGTACTTATGTGAAATATGAGCCTAGGCCAAGAAAAAGAAATAACTGCATGGTTTGAAATTGGGAGAGCTGTAGCCTTTCATCATTCTTATTTGATGCGTCTGCCAGGCAAATAATCTGAGTAGCTGGACTCTATGAAGAAGAATACACTATCAGGATTGCAGGAAGTCTCCTTAACCAAGGGCAATATGCAGATGACATCATCTTACTTGGTGAAAGTGAAGAGGAATTGAAACACTGATTGCTGGAGATTTACTAGATTTACTAGAGCCTTCAAAAGGGACACAAAAGCTCAATATTAAAAAAAAATCCTCACAAATGGATCAATAAGCAGCATCAGGTTAAACAGGAAATATTGAAGTAGCCAAGGATTTTATTTTACTTAAATCTGCACTCATTAATATGGAAACAGTGTCAAGAAAGAAATCAATATATTGCACTGGGTCAATCTTCTAAAAAAGATCTTGCTAAAGTATTAAAAGAAAAATGTGTAGTTTTGATAATTAAGATGAACCTGTCTATAGTATTTTTAATTGCCTCAGATGCATGAGGAAGCTGGATAGTGATTGAGGGAGACCACAGAAGAATTAACACATTTTAATTAGTCTTGGCAAAGTACATTGGACTGATCATCAGCTGTCAAAAGAAAGAACTCTGTCTTAGAATCAATGCATCCATAGAGAGAAGAATGGCAAGAATTCATCTCACATACTTTGGACACGTTCTTGGGAGAGACTAATTTCTTGGTGAGGACATCATGCCTGATAATAAATAAATAAATAGATAAATAAATGAAGAACTTCACTGAGATGGATCGACAAAACGGCTACATCAATTGCTTGGATGGTTCTGAGCTAGTGTTATATTCTGCTAACTTTTGTCTGTTATCATTATGTGATGGAACTGACTCATAGGCACTGAATAATACCAAATGTTATTGCTTACTTACTGCAAGCAGTCTATCTTATCGCAGCTTGGACATCAAGGAAATATTTACCTTTCACAATCCCATTTCAATGGTCTTTTTTCCAAGAGTTCAGCAAACATGGCTGCCTAGCCCAGAATTACCTCATCGAAAAAGAAAGTCTCCCAAACTTCAATTTAGATCTTTATCTTTGTAAAACAATTTTTAAAGGATTCTTTCCTAAGAAATGGCTTCTTAAGGCTACTCCTTAGCTGCATTACAAAGGACAAAGAGTCTAAATCACATCCCATGTCATTTGTTACAATCCACACAACCTTTGCATAGTCAATGAAACACAAGTACATATCTTTCCAGTATTCTCTGCTTTCAGCCATGGTTCACTTGAAGGCAAGAGTGACATCTCTCATGCTATTTTAAAAGGATCTTTAGTCAGTTTTTATTTGTATGAGATATTAATGATACTGTTTAATAATTCCTGCATTCTGTTAAGTTACCTATTTTTGGAATGGGCACAATGAATCCTTCCAGTCAGTTGCCAGCTAGTTATCCTGTTGCCTAAGGGAGTGAATACCTCCACTACTTCATCAGCTCGTGGAATCATCTCAGTTGAGATTCCATCAAATTTCAGAGCATGGTTTTGTGCTACTTCTGTGTTCGGCCTGATTGATCAGAGAGACAAATCCAGTGATACTCCTAGATGTGTGAGAAAGAACTCTATATCAAGAAGTAACTAAATACCAAGAAAGCATCCCAATCATGTCCAACTCAAGTCCATAAGTCCAATACTACTACATAAGTCCCTCTCCAGACTCATGAAGCCACCTATAATGATGCAGAATGCAAGAACATCATAGACCAGTATGTGTAGAGTGATGTGAATCTAAAGTGAGTGGAAGCATGCAGGGCTTCTTTAGCTCTTGAAGTCAGTCTCAGAGTCCCAACAGGCAGGGGGGCAAAGTGGTAGAGAACAGTTCCCAAGGTCCTCCTTATTACAAGGAGGCACCATCAGGCTGTCACCTGAACGACAGATTGGATTCCACCCCCTAACCTTTTATACATCTTCAAGTTGACATAAAATTATCTGACTACCACAAATTTCTCCAGCTTTAATTTTCCCTTCGATGCCATCATAGATCATAGATCTGACCTGCTGGCCTCTTAATTCAGGACTAGCTTTCCATTGGCCAGTTAGGATGACAACCACAAGCTTGGAAGTCTACATAATACCTTTACTTTCTTATCCTCTTTGGGTTCAGTAATCTGCTATAACGATGCGTCAAATTCATGCACAGTAACCATACTTATGATTGCACTACTCCTCACTGATCAGCTATCTCATTGTCTGACACATTTAAAAAAATAATCATTTTACTGGGGGCTCATACAACTCTTCAAAAAAATCATTTTAGGCTGAGTGGTTGTGGACAGGACTGCGGTCCACTGGGTTGGAGGTTCAAATCCAGCAGCACCTCTCCAGCAGCAAGGCTGGGTCTCCTACTCCCACCACCAGAGGGCAGTGATGCCCAAAAAACACCCCCTCAAAAATCATTTTATTGGGGGCTTGCACAACTCATCACAATCCCCACATGCATCCATTGTGTCAGCAAATTTGAACATGTGCTACCCTCATCATTCTCAAGACATTTCCTTTCCATTTGAGCCCTTGGTATCAGCGCCTCATCTTCCTCCTCCCAACGCTAACCTTCATGAACCCTTCATAACTTATAAATTATTATTATTCTGTCATGTCATATCTTATACTGTCTGATGTCTCACTTCACTCACTTTTCTGTTGTCCATCCCCCAGGGAGGGGGCTATATGCAGATCATTGTGATTGGTTCCCCTACATATGGGCTTTGGTTCTTCCCCTCATTTACAACGATATGATTTTTTGTTTTTTGATGCCGATACCTGATCCTATGGATGCCTCGTGACCACACAGGCTGGTGTGCTTCTTCCATGTGAGCCTTTTTGCTTCTCAGCTAGATAGCCACTTGTTTCTCTTCAAGTCTTTCAGACCTCAGATGCTATGTCTTTTGATAGCTGGACACCATCAACTTTCTTCACCACATTTGCTTATGCACCTGCTTTGTCTTCAGTGATCGGTCTGACACTTATTTTATGACAATAGTAGTAGATTTATTAATGTATGTTTAGCAGTAATGACAGCTGAGAAATAACATGAGAGTAGTACTGACTATGTTGCTTAAGGGAGTGTGTCAGTTTTCATGAGCCATGATTCTCAGTGGTTGATCAGCTATGTAATGACATAATCAGGCATACATGTAATTTTGTAATTATGTGATTTGACAATTAAGCACCATTGTAGTCATGCCCCATTTTGTGATCTGCTGTAATCATCTTCTGCTTTCACTCAATGCCTATCTTTGCGTAACAACCTTTGAAACCTAGCTGTGATGGAACCTTGCCCTGTTGATAAGTGAGGAGAAAGTATACTGATTTATTATTGGGGAAAAGTGATGCAAATGAAGAGACTCATAAGAGGAGTATGAGATGTTTTCCAACATTGAATTACCCCATCCTAAGGAATGCGTCATACTCCTGAGAGATGTTCTATGTAACCAAGAAGACTTCTAAGTCTTAGTTTTCAGCATCACTGGTGGCTTCACCATGGTTGTTGGTCTCACCAAGTGGTTAGGATATAATATACTAGGTGGTTGCTCTTGGTCAGGTTAACCTCCATTCATCAGCTTTTGGGTATGGTCTAGCCCTCAGGAATGATGAAAAAAGGTAAATCACTTTCTGCAATTCATACCAATGTACCCTTGTCTTATAGGTATATGCTTAATTAATAATATGTTGCCTGGGTAGACTAGAGAAATGAACTCATTTACATGCATAAGTGCATAATAAAGAGCTTTAAAAAAAGAACAATTAAGTATTGTGAAAACATCCTAATCCAGTCCAGATCAAGTCCATAAGTCTGATAGTAAGCCATTGTCCACTACCAATATATCATGAAATAAAGGCAACATCACCAAATGCAGGAAGACACAGGCCAGGGTGTGGAAAGCCCTGTGGATCCAGTGGCAGTGTAAGCATCCCAGCACTCATGTTGGTCTCCATGTGATTCCTCCAGCTCCAGGGCTCTAGCTCCATCAGTGCGTCTCCATGTGGCCCATTGTTAGTCACATCTCACACGGAGTGATTGTGTGTCCCAACTCCAGTAAGCTATTTTTCTTCTTAGCACCCCCAAATGAAGTCATCAAGCTGTGGCTTGATTGACAGGCTAAACTCTACCCTTTCGCTCTTAAAGTCTCAAATTGACAACAGATTATGTAACTACCACATATAATTATACAAAATGTTTAAGAGCATCTCTTTCTGATGTTTAAGATTTTTAAAAAGTGTTTACAGCATTTACAAAGTCAAATATAAAGGCATAACTTTTAGAATCCACTTAAATAGATTTGGAAAAACAAGGAAATATCAGCATTAAAAAACAAACCAAGAATCACATATTGAGGACCAAATGCTTAGTCATTCTTATCCCTGCATTCTCTTCAAATTGTTGCTTTTTCTTTTCCATAACAAGCAAAAAGATTGGCAGCTTAAACACACTCAGTGGAAGAAATGTCTAGAGATCGGCTCCTGAAAGTGCACAGGCTTACACATGATATGGAGCGGGTTCACTATCTTCAACCTCTTCTCTGTCAATTCTTCTTTACATTTTTTGTCCTGTGCTTAAACTCTCAACTGTTGCTTCTCTTATGTAAACATATATATAGGTTCCTCACAGGAATTAGAGCAAATCATCAGAAAGGTTAGATTGATTATGTGAAGAAGAGTGGGGCACCATGATTGGAAGAAGGATAATTAACAATCTGTAATACGCAGATGAAATAACCTTGTTTACTGAGAGTGAGGAGGACTTGAAGCTCTTGCTGAGGAAGATCAAGAATTATAGACTTTGGTATAGATTACAACTCAAAGTAAGGAAGATCAAAATCCTCACAACTGTACCAGTATGTGACAACATGATAGGTGGAGAAAAGTTTTGAAGTTGTCAAGGACTTTATCTTCCTTGGGTCCACAATCAATTCTCATGGCAGCAGCAATAAAGAGATTAAATGGCATATTGGACTTGGTAAATATGTTGCACAAGAGCTCTTTGGAGTATTGAAGAGCAAGGGCAGTGCTTGGAAGACTAAGATGCTCCCGATCCTAGCCACAGCATTCTCCAGTGCAATATGCATGTGAAATTTGGACACTGGATAAAGAAGACCATAGAGAAATTGATGCATTTGAAGTGGTGTTGCAGTAGACTATTGAAAGAATCACATTCAGATGTGTTAGGCTAGGTTGACTAGAGAAACAAGTCCACACACATTTATATATCAAAGAGTTTTCTTTCAAGAAGTAATTATTTGTCCAGAAAACATCCCATCCCACATCACAGTCTAACTTAAGTCCCTAAGTCTGATAGTAGTCCATACGGCCCTCTTCTGACTCATGCAATCACAAGTTGGTAGGTGACAAATCATGAGGATCCAATGATGGTGGTAACATTTTGAGGGCTCTGGCCTCTCACAGAGTGCCTCACCCGCAGGAAGGTGAAGGCAAAGAGAGAAGGGGAGGTTCCCAAGGTCCCTCAGTATGAGAAGGCCACACCCAAAAGCAGGCAGCATCAGGCTGTCAACTGATCGGTAGGTTAACTATCACCTCTGCACTTTCATATACCTTCAAGTTGACATGAAATTATGCAACTACCTCACCAAGCAAAGATGGCAAGACTTTATTTTACATACTTTGAAAATATTGTCAGGAGAGACCCATCCCTAGAGAAAAATGTCATGTTTGGTCCAGTGGAGGTAAAGTGAAAAAGAAAAAAAAGGCCCTCAATGAGAAGGAGCGACCCCGTGATTGCATCAGTGAGCTCAGACATAGGGACAATGTGAGGACGGAGCAGGATCTGGCAGTGTGTCATTCTGCTGTGCATAGGGCCACTATAGGTTAGAATCAACTTGATGGCACCTGACAATGACAATAACAGGAATCTCCAATTACTAAGTGATGTTTAGAATACTCAGTATGATTTTTTATACTAATCAAAACTCTTTAATGTCTTTCTTTTACCTAGGAATGCATCCAGTATTCCTTAAATGATATTTAGTACTTTCTGTCAATTGGCCTTCTCTTCTGAATCCAACATACATTTGAAGTTCCCTGATCACTTTAAACTGCTTTTTTTTTGGGGGGGGGGGTGGGCATCACTGCTCTCCGGTGGTGGGAGTAGGAGGCCCAGCCCCACTGCTGGAATTGAACCTCCGTCCCAGTGGGCCGCAGTCCTGCGCACAACCACTACGCTACCAGGGCTCAGCCCTAAACTGCTTCAAAATCAGGTTTTAATTCACCTATTTATGCATTTTTATTACACTTTTAACTTGGGGCCATACCCTGTACAAAAAGTGAACTACAGCAAATAAACAATTTTAAGCCATGAATACATTCTAGGACTGGTTCTATGAAAGGGCAAAGAATGCACACTTAATGCTGTCTGGAGAGATGATGGGGATTGTCAAGAAGGAATCTGGGACCCAAGGATAGCTAAAATAAAATAAGTCAGTGCAGAGGGCTTGTGATGGATGGGAGCAGGTGTTCTAGGTGAAGCAAAAAAATATATGTCAAAGGACTACAGTAAGTAAATTTCCTGCTGCCTGTAAAGTCCACCTCTTCCTTCCTCAGCATTTTGATTTGATAGTCATCCTTCAAGACTGAAATCAAACATCTTTTCTTCTATTTTGCCTTCAATGATTGTTCCAGGACTAATAGACCACTTATTCCTTTGTGCCACGAAGACACTTTGTAAGACAATCTCTTCTGTAACACGCAACCTGGTGTCAATTTGAGAATTGAGAGTTAAGGGGTGGAGTAGCTTGATGACCTTTCTTGGAGATACTAAAGAGATAAATAGCTCACTGGAGGTGGGACACATACTCCCTGGGAGACATCCCTGTGGAGAACACACATGGAGAGAGACTGATGGAGTCAGACCTCTGGATCTGGGGAAGCCTTGTGGTGACCCCTTCCAGTGCTGAGTTGCTTACAATGCCACTGGATCAACAGACTTCCCACTCACTGGCCTGTGAGCTTCCTGCATCCGGTGTCATTTCATGTGTTTCGTGAGTCTGAAGAGGGCTTTATAGATTGGTGTCAGACATATAGACTATTATTGGACTTGATTTGGACTGGGCTGGGATATTTTCTCAATATTCAACTGCTCTTATGTGTAAAGCTCTTTCTTATATGTGTGATTGTCTATGGATTTGTTTCTCTACCCAGACTAACTAACACAATATGCCTATTTTTTCTGATGTAGACTTATTTTGTTTCATATTGCAATAAAAATATAGACAATACCACATTTGCTAAGTCAACCTTCTTTACTTGCAAAACTCAATGAGATTCATTACAACCATCATGTTGTGCCACCATCCCCAATATCCTTCGCCATAGTTTGAGAGCACTGTTTTCCCTCTGAATGAGAAACTCACATGTCTTTTCACTTTATTTTTCTGTCTTACTTCCCACAGTGCTTTACACTTAACAATTGCTGACCTAACAGTAATGTCATTTGACTGAATTCTTGTTCACTCATTCATTCCAGACATTATGATAAGCCTATTACATTAACTATTACATTCACAGTGCTCTATGGATTCTAACAAAACAGAAAGTGAGGTAGCTAGTACCAAAGAGAGTTCTGAGTTACAAGTAACAAAAGCTAAGTGACCACATTAAACAAAAGACAAGTCAACTGGGAAGATATTTGCAGGAAGGGGAGGTTGACGGTTCACAGAGGCTACAAGAATATTTAGGATAACCTTGGAAAACAGATATGAACAAAAAATGTTACAGGTGCCAGGCAGCAGAACCCACTGCCAAGGTCATCTTCCAAACAAGGTATGACTGAAGCAATCTTAGTTCCAAATGCTCTCTTCTACTTGTTTCCCCAGCTCAAGGATCAAAATAATAGAGCACCAATAACCAAGTGGCAGCATTTGCATTGTGTGTCAAAAACAGGCATAGGGTAACCTTGATTTCTTTTTGTCCATTTCATAATGGGAACTGAGTGTGAGAAACAGAGGAGCAAGGTTTGCACACTAGGAAATTCTCCCTGAAGAGCCAGCCAAAGGCTAACTATAAGAGAAAAGTGATACTAGATAGCAACACAATAGCAAAATGTTCTACAGAGAGTCAGGGAGAGATAGATGGAGAAAGTGACACTTGAGCAGTCATTGAAAGATGGATATGGTTTGGGAAAAGAAAGAAAGAATGAGAGAAAGAAATCAAGAAAAAAAAGAAAGGAAGAAAAGTTTATGAAGGACTAGCATAGGCAAGGAAACCGGATGGGTTGGCTGGGATAAAGCCATCAAAAAATGCATCAGGCACAAAGATAATGAACTTATCAAGACTGCCTCAAGGTTAGAACCAAGCAAGCACTCCCTAGAGTGCTGGGTCTCCCATTTGGACTCTGCCTGACAGTTACCTTGTGATCCAGACTCTTTCCAATACTTCTGGGCTTGGATGAAGCACAGCATTTGCTGAATTAGTGAGATACGGAAATCCGAGGGAGCTAACTCCCCATGAGGTGGATTCTGACCAGTGAGAAATAGAAAGCAAAGGCAGTTTAATTGAAGAACTCCTTTTATTCTCTTCCAGGAACAACTACAAGATTCCGCTTCTTGTAGTTCACATGAAGCAGGTGAGTGTTCAGACAAAACGACCAAATTCCGGTTCTTCTTTAGGAAGCTACAGCTAGCACAGAGCACCAGTGTTCATTAGGTTCTCTAGCTTCTTTCTCTTCTTTCCTTTCCTTTGTTTCCCTTTCCTCCTTCTTTCCTCTTTCCTTTCTTCTCCTTTCCATGAATGTACACCTCTCAAAGAAAGCAGCAGCATTTGAATCTTAGCCCCAGTTTTATGAGATACTGGCCAACTAATGAAGCTATGAGTGAAATGACACCGACGTAGGAAGAAACCCAAGGTAGGAAAATTGAGCACAAAGTCGAGGCAGTGTGAAATTTTTATAAGCTCTTAATGAGAGAAAGAAACAGACACAGGACTATTTAGGACAGTCATTCTCAACCTTCCTCATGCCACAACTCTTTAACGCAGTTCCTCATGTTGTGCTAAACCTCCCCCCCAACCATAAAATAATTTTCATTGCTACTTTGTATCTGTAATTTTGCTACTGTTATGATTCAGGTGACCCCTGTGAAAGGGTTGTTCGGCCCTCAAAGAGGTCCTCACCTACAGGTTGAGAACCGCTGATTTAGAAAAATCTATTAGTAATAAACAGAAAAGAATGAAATCAAGAGAAAATGAAAGCAACTAAGTTAAGCTGATGAGAAGTAAAAAAAGTGAAGAGAGGAATGGAAAAGAAAGAAAATAAAAATGAGATAGGTTTAGTTAAAAGATAGAGCATAGTTTAGCATGTCATTGAGTAAGAGGATATAGAAGATGGAGAATTTAAAGTCTTCTTTCTGCGACTGAAAAAATTATACTAAGTGGGAAAGTGAGCCAATAGGACAGGGAACAACAAGCACACCTTGATCGCTGTGGTTGAGATGTTACCAGCCAGTCAAATGGAGATGTCAAGAAAACAGCTAGAAATTCAAAGCAAATGAAGAGCAGAATAAATTCAGAGATCTCAAACTTCCCTCTGCACGGGAGAAGCTACCAGCATGAGCAAGCTCACACAGGGAGGCTGGAGAAAGAGGTCACAGTAAATACAGTGAAAAGGCAAGGAACAGAGCTCTCCTGGCAGATGTCAGACATTCCCATTGAAAGCAAGTGCAGGGTTTATCCTCAGGAGGTGAAAGCTGGAGAAAGTAAATTTGAATAAGAACAAATGTAGCAATGTAGCTACACTGTAGCTACAAATACAATGTAGCTACAAATGTAGCAATTTACTTTACATGTAAAACAATAGAGGCTCAGAGATGTTAATTAACAGTTCAAGTTCACACAACTAAAATATGTTCCTATATTACAGCTGCTTTTGACCCATCGAAATTCAATGTATAATAAGAGGAAACATGGTTTGTATTGTCCAAACATTGCTATGCTTGACCTCATTAAGTCACTGTGTGACTTCATCCCCCTTACCCTCTTCTTTACCAAGCATGATACCTTTTCCAGGGAAAGGTTTCTCTCAATAAATTATATTTATGCACGATATTAAAAGATATTACTAGACTATTTCTATATTCTGTTGGATAACCTTTTTAGAAAATGGCACAATGAAGAATCTTTTCCTGCCACTAGCTGTCTTCTGAATTTTCTAGTATCGAGTGATAAGTGCATGCCATGCTGCCTCCGTGTGTTGAAACGTCTCCCTTGGCATCTTCTCTATTTCTGGAGTCTTGTTTTCAGCAGGACAATTTATACATCTTTCAATAGCACCGGTTCTTTAGCAGACGCTACCTCTTGAAATGGTTGGATCATTGACCAAGTCTTTTTGCAACAGTGGCTCGGTGTATTCATTCCCTCATCTTCTTTTGATGTTTTCTTCAACATTCAAATTTTTGCCCTTTGACTTTTTGTTTTGTTTTGTTTTGGGGCATTACTGCCTCTGGTGGTTGTGGGCGCTACCCAGTGCTGCTCCTGAGAGCCGCCGCTGGATTTGAACCGCCAAATCCGCGGGCTGCAATCCCGCACTCAACCACTTACGTCACGGGGGCTCAGCCCTCGGCTCTTTCAATATTACAACTTGAGGCTTGAATTTTTTTCTTGAATTATTTATCAGCTTGAGAAGTGCTAAGATTGGTCTTCCCTATCATTTTTCTTTTTAAGTTTTTTTTTTTTGGCGGGGGGGGGCATCACTGCTCTCCGGTGGTGGGAGTAGAATTGAACCTCCGTCCCAGTGGGCTGCAGTCCCGCGCACAACCACTACGCCACCAGGGCTCAGCCCACCTATCTTTTTCTAAGTCTATAGAGTTTTGGATATTTCATTATAATATCCTACTTTGTCTTCAACAGCTGAATTTAAAATCTGTTCAGCTCTTTTACTTTATCATTTATTTCATTTACTTTAGCTGTGTGCAAGAGAGAGTTTCAGAATCTCTTCTGACATCCATTTTGTTTTTTCCCCCGATATTTCTTTTTTTTTCCCGCCAATATTTTTACAGAAATATACTTCACATATCATAAAATTTAATCATTTAGTCATATTTTTTTGGCATCATTGTCTCTGGTGGTCGTGGGAGCTAACCAGCCTTGCTGCTGCTGGATCTGAACTGCCAAACAAGTGGGCCACAGTCCCGCACTCACCCACTATGTCACCGGGGCTCAGCCTCATTTAATCATATTAAGAAGATTTGTAAAATCATCACCACAATCATTTTCAGAACATTTTCTTCTTGTATTTATTGTTGCTAGCTTCCCATTTTCACTTTTCCTACACTGCCATGCTCCTAGGAAATTATCAATCCAGTCACTGTCTATAGATCTACTGATCCTGTACAGGAAATCATATACAGGAAATCATATAAAATACCAACAGGAGTTTGGGCTGAGCCCTGGTGGCATAGTGGTTGTGCGCGGGACTGCGGCCCACTGGGAAGGAGGTTCAATTCCAGCAGTGGGGCTGGGCCTCCTACTCCCACCACCGGAGAGCAGTGATGCCCCCCCCCCTCCAAAAAAAATACCAACTGGAAACAAACAAACAGAAAAATCCAACAATAATAACTATGAAAAAATAGAAAAATCTCACTTAAAAATAAATCAGAGGGCTGAGCCCCGGTGGTGTAGTGGTTGTGTGCGGGACTGCGGCCCATTGCGATGGAGGTTCAATTCCAGCTCCACAGGGGCAAAGGATGGCCCTCCTACTCCCACCGCCAGGGCAGTGATGCCCTAAAACCATAAATAAATAAATAAATAAATAAATAAATAAATAAATAAATAAATAAATCAGAGCAGTGACCAATTACGTGCCAGTGGGTCTTAGCACCCCACCCTGCTCCCCCCCTGATTCATGATGACTTGGTTCTTGCTCTTTAATGCTCGACACCTGCTCCTTTCAGCCCCTCTTGATCACACAGGCAGGTGTGCTTCTTCCATGTAGGCTTTGCTGTTTCTGCGCTGAATGATAATTTGATTATTTTCCAGCCTTTGAGACTCCAGACATTCAATCATTTGGTAGCTGGGCCCAATCGTTTCTTTTCCTCTGCGTCTGTATCAATTTGCCTCCAGTTATCATATCGGTCGCTGAGTCAATTGGTCCATTGATTTTGATTTTTGATCTTTGATCCTGGATACCTGATTGTTTCAGTATCTCATGATCACACAGGCAAGTGAACTTCTTTTCTGGTGGGTTTTATTGCTCCTGAGCTTGATGGCTGCTCATTTATGCTTGAACTTTTAAGACCCCTGATGTTATATCTTTTGATAGCTGGGCATCGTCAGCTTTCTTCACCACTCTTGATCGTGCTCCCACATGTCCTCAGTGGGCACTTTGGGGATGTGTGCACACAGTGATTTGTGTGTTTTCCCCGCGGGCACCCCCTCCCCCCCATTTGATGACTATTGCCTAGACCTTACACCACTTTGTGGCCACACTGGCTGTTGTGCTTCTGTGTGGGTGTGGTCTCTTCTCAGGTAAGTGGTCTAGTGTTTATCTTCAGGCTTTTAAGACCCCAAACGATATATCCTTTGATAGCCGGGCACCATCAGCTTTCTTCACCACATTTGCTTATGCAACCATTTTACTTCTGTGATTGTGTTGGGCCAGTGAGCTTCATGGAATACCAGATTCAAGGGGAGGAGACAAACCAGTCAAGGGACAACAGGGCAGCGATGATGCATAAAAGTTTCCTCTAGTTCCTGAAGTTTTCCTCCCCCCAACCATCATGGTCCCAACTATACCTTATAAATCTAGATGGACTGGAGAAGGTAAACTAGTAGAGAGGGAAGCAGGAGATATGGGGAAACCAAGATGGATGAGCCCCTTCGGGCCAGTGGTGAGATTGGAGCTGCAGGAAGGGTAGAGAGAAAGTGGGGTAGAGAGACGGAGCCAACTGCAAGAATATACACATAAGCTCCTATTTGAAGGACAGGCATCATAGGAATGGGTTGGGGGAGAAGTCGGGCAGTGTAAGATATGGCAGAAAAATAATAATGTATTGAGGGTTGGTGGGGAGGGGATAGCAGGGGAAGAGAGGAAGGGATGGAAAAGCCGATACTAGAAGCTCATGGGAAAAGGCTGATGATTGCAGAACAATAACAGCAGCAGACATATGAAAGTGCTTGGCACAGTATGTTTATTTATATATTGTGAAAAACGATGTACGAGACCACAATAAAATTATTTTTAATAAAAATTTAAAAAATAATAAAATTATTAACTATTAAAAAAAAGAAATCAGAGTGACTGTGGCCCACAGGGTTGATGGTTGAAATTCAGCAGCAGTTCTGCAGAAGCAAGGCTGGGCTTCCTACTCTCACCAGGACAGTGATTCCACAAGAAAAAAAAGAAAGAAAGAAATCAGAGCATACTAAAAACTGAAACATCTTTCAAGTGGGTCACAGGGGAGATAAAATGATAAGATTTTACATTTTAACCTAACGATGACATTGTCCATAATCAACTTTACAATGCTCTTAGTCTGACTGCAAAGCTATTTATATTCCTGGACTATGACTAGAGGGTATGGAAACCCTGGAAATAGATTTTTGGATTTCCAATGTCATCCATAACCTTCTGCAAATTGGGTGCTCACAATTTAAGTTTTGACACCCTTCCTTCCTTATGATTTGAGCATTTATTTATAAATTATTTATAATTTATATTTATTATTTATTACATTATAATCCTGGCCTGCTTCTTCTATGTTGATGGTGCCTCACTTAGATGAGTGCATATTTTGAAACAAGGCTTTCTTATAGCCAGGAGCTATTTGGCTTCTTCATCACACCTTGCTGTAGTACCCACAGCTTCCGTGATCTCTTCGTCAGAGTGAGCACAGAGCAGGACTGGCTCACAAGAAGTCATTCTTCTTACATTAGAGCTAGAATGATTGCAAGCCTCAAATCGGTTCACTTTAGAGACATAATTATCACTTGATGATAGAGGATCTTGTCAATTATCCTTCTGGGGCATAGAGAATGCTATTGATAGTCTCATTAATTTAGTTAATGGCATAGAATTTAAAACACTGTTGAGACAGGAAATTAAGCAAGCATAGGCCAGCTTCAGATCACAATGCAGGAATTATTGACCTTCTTTTCGAAGGATCTTTTCTATTTTTCATGTCTGATGGTCTTGAGGCCAACCTATAGCTTATCTGCTTTTTGGTCATTAGTATAGTAGGTTTTGCTCTGTCATCAACCACCTCTTAAAGCCACAATCACTTCTTAACCTCAAGGTGATTCTGTTGGTAGGCAGTTTGGGCAAACTCAGCTGAGTCCCTTTTGTGCTGGCACTGAGCTCATTGACATGTGCCTAAGCTAAATAGTAGAGTAATTCACAGTAAACCACAAAACTTGATGGTTTTCCTTCTCTTGTACACAGAGTCACAATAACTTGAAACCAACAGCACCTAACAACAACAACAACATACCTGAGATATGTGGAACAAAAAAATAGTCAAGAGAATTCTGGCACATTAAGTAAATGAAATGTTAGGACAAACTTATAAGAAGGCATGCAAAGCTGATGAGTGTGGTATGAAGCAGTTAGCTGCTGACAAGACATACTGAAAATATTTATTATAGCCCATATTATTAAACATATGTACTGCATTAGGTATTCTTTAAGGGATTTTATGTATTATCTTATTCAGTCCTCCCGACAAACTTAAAGGATAGGTAGTTTTGCTAACATTGTTTTTTAAATAAGAAAATAGACCACAGAGTGCCTAAACAGTTTAACCAAGGTGAAATCAGACAGAGTTTCAGGAATTTGAAAGAGAAGTTAAATGTAGTGATTTCAGTCTTATTGTGAATTTCTTATAAAAATGAGTGGATTTTGACTGACCAAGAACATTAAAAAAAAAAACAACCTCTAACATTCAGGAGGGAAGCAACTATGAAACCCTGATGTTGGAGATCATAAACACAAACTTGAAGTCTATAATTATACTATAGTGACATATAACTCTCAAGCCTTAGAAGATATGAGATATTGATTGATTGTGGGTGAGCAGTGTATTCTGTCACTGACTGTCATTCAGGGGCATAGAGGATGGATGTTCCTTTTCAATGCATGCTCCTGTGATCAGTAACATACCGTCACATGTGAGCTCTCAAGGCTTCCCTTTCTGTTTCACTGGCAATGGCAGTTGGCCCTACTTAAGGACCCAACTTCAAGAGAGCAGAGGGATGGAATCCGATCATGTGCCTGCAAGTGGAGAAGAATGAGAACGATTTTAAGACATACTAGTGACAACCACAGAGAAAATCTTATTCGACTCGGCTAGGATTTGTTGGGCATGCACATGCAGATAAGAACAGGTCTTGGAATCTAAGCTGAGTATGTAGACTACAACATTAGGGAAAGAATGGCCAGGAGACAGGAGCAAAGTGTATAAGCAAGGCCAGATTACAGTTTGTCACGATAAAATCAGAGCAGAGTTAAAAGCATAAGCTGAGTAGGCGAGTGTATAAATGAAGGAAGCTGCATCTAGGGAAGTTGATTTTTAGAACTGTTTGTGGGTTCTTCTGAGATTGCCCCATCCCAGGGAATTCTTCTCTATCTTAGTATCATCAAGGAAATAATTTTACACTTGTCCAGTTATTCTCTGAGTCTGTTTTGGGATAAATGATTGCCATTTCAAGTAATAGCATTAGCACTTACCTAAGGGAAAGGACCTTGGGTTACATAAATAACTAGAGTCACATTTGCCCAAGGAGTGTAGCTCAGGTTCCTACAGGTGGATGTTTTTCAAAGGCTCTGATTGAGACCACTTCAAAATGCAAATGTTACAGTTACTAGTAGATTTCTAAGTTATACACATCATTACAATTCCGCAGTAGGTTTAGCCTTTCTCTTTCCTGATAACAAATATAAAAATTCCAAGAGTGACATTCTCTAATTAGAGGAAACCCGAAAATGTATCTGCAGAGATAAACATGTTCATGTAAATAAATGCAATAATGCATCTATAATTTGGGAATTATCAGCGTGATGGATACTATTTTTAGTTACAGTTTTCCAAGACCCCAGGCTATTCAAGGAAATGGTTCTGCTGCTGATCTTCTTTAGAGCTCAGAGTCACCATCTGTCTCAGTCAGCCTTACAGTGCAGGTCTATGTGTAGCTATGATACTGGAAACTAGGTCGTTAGCATTTCAAATTCCACTAAGCTCACCCATGACATATAGGTTTTAACAGAGCTTCTAGACTAAGACAGATTAGAAAAAAAGACACAGGAATCTACCATCAGAATTTAGTCATAGAAAAATCCACAGATTAGAAGAGAATATTGTCCATGCAGTGTTGGAAGATGAACCTAGTGGGTAGGAAGGTAGTCAAAATACACAGTACAGGTAACAGTTGCTCAAATACACCAACCATCAAGAAGACACAGCAAAACTGGGCACCTTATTTTTTTTCTATAATGCATGGAATCACCATGAGTCAGACCCAGCTTGAGGGAAATTTATAACACATCCAAACCAAGGGACTCTCACACTCACGACCATCGAGTGGATGCCAGTTCATCACACCACTAAAGGACAAAGACTGCCCCAGGGTCATCACCAAGACCATAACTCTTCACAGGAGTAGAAAGCTCCCATGTTCTCTCAATGAGCATATGGTGGTTTCAAACTTTGGACCTTTCTCACACACAGCCCAGCTGCTACCCACTCTACCCCCCAGGGCTCTTATCGGGAAAGAGCTTGAAATCTTTAACCGAGGGAGGGGATTTATGAAGAAAAATAACAAAGAGGAGGGAGGGGGAAATGAGGAGCCGATACCGAGGGCTTAAATAGAAAGCAAATGTTTTGAGAATGATGAGGGAAGCAAATATGCAAATGTGCTTGACATACAATAGATGGATGTGTGAATTGTGATAAGAGTGGTACTTTAATCTAAAATGATTTTAAAAAAGAACAAAGGCAACCAAGCCAGGCCTGTTTGTTTTTTTTTGGTGATCAAAATTCCTAAGAAATGTAAACATTTTTGAAGAATGAATCAGTGATCTTCCCAACAAATTATCTTCTTTCAATGTCAGATGTTTCAAGTGAGCCTTTACCAGTTCTTTTTCAATTTATGCAATGACCACCAGAAATGTCGATAGTATATCAAATGTGCCCTACCCTGACAATACCAGCGGTGAGGTAAATACCCGGGAGACTTAGAGAGAAACAGATCAGCTCTTCAGGAATGAGAAGACCCGCAGAGATGCAAACACCTGGCTTTGGATCCTTCATATACACACACAATGTCATACCCATAAACCCTCAGCCGGGTGACTTGTTGCTCTTTGCTGTGAGGTCCTCTTCTAGGGAATCAGGACTTTTGTGGCTAAACTTATGAGCTGGCTTCAAGGAAATTTGGCCTCAAGGAGGAAGGTAGTTCTATCTGAGCTGCATGAGTAACATGACCTAAATTATGCACAGCTCTGTAAGTCACCCATAAAAAGCTGTGGTTGTGAAATACAGATACAAACAAGGACCAGTCTAGGACCCTTTAATCAAAGCCATCAGTGCAAAGCAAACTTAAAATTTCAGTACAGACATGAAAGAAGAAAGCAAAACATATGTAGAGGGGAAAATAAACAGATTTCAAGAGCAAAGCAGCATATGCCTTTGCTCTCTGAGAGGCCAAAAATGTCCTCCCTTCAAAGTCAAAAGGGTAAGCCTAACAGTCAAGGATTGAAAACAAAATAACCCATATGAGAAGGAGGAAAGGAGGGTCCAAAGAAGGTCACATACCATATGTTCTGGTCACAGTGTTGGAACTGATTTTAGGGGAAGTTTCTTCATCCCTAATCCTCACTCACCCAGTCAGTGAGGATTTACTTCATATGATTTATTTTTAATGAAATTGCTATCTGTCATATAGTTTGAGTTACCAGGAATGGTTCAATAAGTTACTACTATTCATGAAAAGCTGAATTTTCATTACTACGTGAACTGACTAAATACGATTATATGTGATTTATTTTATAAAGGTACTAGAGATGCATTGGGACATAAACACTGCTTATCATAACCCTATCTTCTGTCTCAACTGCCATTTTATGATGGTCTCAACTGCCATTTTATAAGGTTTCAGATGGTCATGAAATCAATCATAATACATTCAAATGACCTTCTGCACGTGTTTCTTACTTGCCAGTGATTGATTTGAAAAGAGGTTTGTGACCCTTTGTAATAGGCATTATTGAGACATATTATATATATAGTAAAAATGCAACAATTTGAAGTGTACAAGATGACAAATGTAAACAGCATGCACCCACAACCACATTAATTACATGACACATTTCCCTCACCCCCAAAGTTCCCTCCCAGCCCTTTGCACCAATTCTTTCCTGGTCTTCTGGAAATGACTTACTTTTGCTTTATTTCATTATAGCTTAGCCTCTTTAAATTTTCTTATAAATGGAACAATTCAGCTTCTTGTCTTTTGTGTTTGCCTTCCTTTCATTCAGCGATTGCTTTTGAGATTTGTCCAGACTGCTGAGTCTGTTCCTTTGTAGAGTTGAACGGCATTCCATTGTGCACCACAATTTATTTATTTGGATAACGTACAGTTTGGGGTAAATATTCATAAAGTTGTTATAAACATTCAAGCACAAATCTTTGTAGATTTAAGCCATCAGTTCTCTTGAATATATTCCTAGGAGGGGGAATACTGGGTCATACAGTATGTATGAACTCTTTAAGAAATTGCAAGGTTGCTTCCCCAAAAGGTATTCTTATCAACATGCAAGGCTTAAACTATTTCCAGTTGCTCCAGTTTCCCTTACATTTGGTATGGCTGGTCTTTGGACTGTCAGTGATCTTTTGGTTATGGGTCTGGCTGCTAACTGCAAAGCTGGCCACTGGAAACCACCAGCCGCTCCGTGGGGCAAAGGCTGGACTCGACTGCTGTGAAAGAGCTAACTAGTCTTCGAAATTCACAGAGGGCAGTTCTACCTGTCCAATATGGTCCCTATGAGTGGACATCAACCCAATGGCAATGAGTTTGATTTTTGGTTTTCGTGGGTGTATGTCAGTAAGTAGATTCTGACTCTTAGTGACCCTTTGAAAGAGATTAGAACTGCTCCATAGTTTCCGAGGCTGTAAATCTTTGGAAGCAGACAACCTCATCTATCTCCCCCTTTGTGACTAATGGGTTCCTTTAGTAGCTAATGCTTACCTCACTGAGCCAGCCTGGCTCCTTCCACATATCAAGTGATAACACATGGGCTACCTCAGCATCTTTTCATGTACTTCTTGTGTCCCTTTGCATCTTCTTTGGTGATATGACAATTCAAATGTTTTATTTACTTACCATATTTTTTTGGACATAAGACGCATCCAGCAGCAACAGCTCTCCAAGAGCAAGGCTGGGCTTCCTACTCTCACCAGGTCAGTGATGCCACAAAAAAAAAAAAAAAAAGACGCATCCAGGTTTTAGAGCAGGAAAAACAAGAGAAAAACATTCTGAACCAAATAGTAAGAGTATACTAAAATATTTATTAAAATAAAGCAAAATACGGTAATATTGAACAGGTAAACTCAGCAGTGGTGTTAAAAACCATTATCATTTTCATTAACAAATGAGGGGAGGCATGCGCAAAGCCGGTCATGAGGCCTGACAGACAAGGAGACTCCTAGAGGCAGGACTTCCCTTGGACACACAAAAATCCACAGCATGCAAACAGCAGTGCACAGTAAGTGGACTCATAAACAAATGTCCTGGGGTACCACACTTTCGGACCCTAAGATGCAACCTCGTTTTCCACCCACTTTGGGGAGTAAAGTACACCTTATGGTCTGACAAATAGGATATTTTATTAAGTTGAGATCATTCTCTTATGGTTGATTTATAAAAGACTATTCTATAAGTTGTAGATAAAGTCTTTCCAGGACCTCTGAAAGGAAGGTTACATGGGGGGCTACCACCTTCACGGTCTGTAGGTGGGAGGAAAGTGGACATTCTACTCCTGTGAACAGCTGCAGTCTCAGACTCTCACCAGGGTTCACTCTGAATCAGCACTGACTGGACGGTGTTTGGTTCATATAAATTCTTTATTATAAAACGGTAAATGTTTGTCCCACTATGTGCTTGGCTTCTCAATGTCTTCACAGAGATTATTCCCATTTTATTTTATTTTATTTATTTATTTTTTTAGGCATCACTGCCCTGGTGGTGGGAGTAGGAGGCCCAGCCTTTGCTCCTGGGAGCTGGAATCGAACCTCCATCCCAGTGGGCTGCAGTCCCGCGCACAACCACTACGCCACCAGGGCTCAGCCCCCCATTTTATTTTTTAAAACTGTCAGGTTTATAGAAAAATTAAGCAGATTGTGCAGAAGCTTCCTTTATAATAGTCAGTTTCATTTATTTGTTAAGATCTTCTACCTAAACACATGACCCTGAAAAAAAATTTACCTACCTGTTTGATCTATTAATGGTATTTTTTGGAACTATTTCTGCAGTCCATTAGATCACTTTTCTTTGAACTAGACATACGTATATATCTTTCACTCAGTTATCAAGGTAATTATCTTATGTATTTCTTGACTCATATGAGTGAGCACTTCCAGTGCTGTATTAATTTTTTGAAGCGTGTCATTTGATATTCTGTCAATTCATGGAATATTATTATTATTATTATTATTATTATTATTATTTTGGGGGGGTCATCACTGCCCTCTGGTGGGAGTGGGAGGCCCAGCCTTGCTCCTGAGAGCTGCTGCTGGATTCGAACTGCCAAGTTAGTGGGCTGCAGTCCCGCATTTAACCACTACGCCCCCGGGGCTCAGCCCAGAATATTATTATTATTATTATTAGTCAATATCATAAGTGTAGCAAGGTCTTCCTCAATATGATTCTTGATCATACGATTCCTCATTAAATGGTTAACTGTCAGCGGGAAAAAAAAGAAAAAGATCTTCTATTAGTAAAGTATATGTATAATTAATAACCAACATGGATATATTATTACTCACAAGAGTTCACAATTGTATTTATTCATGTCTTTATTTGTTTCTAGTTCCTTGCTTTCTCTTGGGTAAGGTCTTTGTCATCCGGGATCTCGTCCAGGATCTACCCCAGCTCAGCAGCCTTTCAGTTGCAACAGTTATATCAGCTCACTTGGTATGCTTAGTTCTATGTTGCATTTAACATTCCATCTTGTGTATGCTGTCAGAGTAAGGTCAATATTAATATTTCATATGTGAAGTTTTAATTTTCCAGCAGTGTTTATGGATTGAAGTCTACTTACAGATAGTTTGCTTATTTTTATTGACAAAAATACATACATGTGTCTATAATAGGCTAATAATTGTTATATATTAGATCATTTAATACTAAGAATAGCCTTCTGAGGTAGATGTCAGTTGGAAAGTTAAAGTAATTGACTCCTGCTTACATTTAGTAAGTGACAGAGCTTGATACCAGGAGACGTCTAAGCGAATACACATATTCACATATTTATATATGTGTGTGTTCAGCTATCTGCATGTGTGTCTACATATATTTATATATTGGACTCAAGTATATTTCCTTCTGCTGCCATTTTTTTTTATCCATTTAATGAAAAAATCTAAAGGGATTCCTCACCTTCCAGAAGTGCATACAATGCTTTTTATTTCAGTAATAGTTACTATTCTCCCTGCACCATACATTTCCCTCTTAATTTAGGTCATGGTAAAGAATACAATGAATTTATCTTCATGAAAAAAGAAATGTGCTGAAGAACTATGAAGGAGTTAGAATTTGCCTATCCCGAGAATTTAACCCTAAAAATGCTACATTCTCTCCCAGAATACATAGGACTGGTTGAAACATGTCTCTGCATGGGTTTTAAATGATTTAAGAAATGTGACAGAAAAGTCACTAGTACCATGCATTTCAAGAGATTGTCTCTCAACACACCAGAGAAGGGTGCAGAAGAAGGGTTGCTAACACAACCAAGAAATTCTGGGGAGCTTGTACTAAGAGAAAAGAAACCTGGGCTCAGGAATCAGGGGCTGCCTTGGGAATAATGCCAAGAGGACACAGGAAGTAAATGAGCATGAAAGACTCCCTCTGATACACAGTGGGCTAAAATGTGTGTGTGTGGGGGGAAACTATCCAATCTGCAGAATGTATTTTTAATTAAAACATAATTTTATTGGGGACTCATAGCTTTTTTTTTGGGGGGGGGGTTTGGGGCATCACTGCCCTCTGGTGGTGGAAGTAGGAGGCCCAGCCTTGCTGCTGGAATTGAACCTCTAACCCAGTGGGCCGCAGTCCCATGTACAGCCACTACACCACCGGGGCTCAGCCCCCCTCTTATAGCTTTTATAATAATCCATACATCAGTTATATCAACCATATTTGGACATGTTGTCATTATTTTCTAAACATTTACTTTCATTGAGCCCTAAGTATCAGCAACTCTCTTTTCCCTCCCCCACCCCTTGATAAATTACAAATTATGATTTACAATTTTCATATAGAGCATCTGCAAATTTTTGAAGTGAGCAAATAAAGCATTCCCAAATAATGTACATCCCAAACATGATATCACATGATTAAATTCAGAGGCTGGTCTTGTACATTTGAATTGAGCACAGTGTAATCAAGGCAACAAATGATAGAAATCTCGTTGAGCTAGTATCCTACTTCTCCTACTGCAATTTGCCATAGTTTCCATACTCTCCTACTCCAAATTGAGGAAAATGGTGACAGTGGTCTCCTGGGCTGAGTCAAGTGCATAGTCATTCATGTCAGTACCCCGAACAATGAACAACAATAGATTCACAATCTCACTTAAAGCTCGTGACAAATCCATCTTGTGGTACAGTTCCTAGTTTATAGATGGTGCAACTGAAGACTTTCTGGGTAGCTATATAATTGTGCTAGTTTTCCAATGCCAAGTAACAAACTATCACAAATTTAATCACTGAAAATAAGGTGTTGGGTAGGCTTGCCTCTCATTTGGAGTTTCTGGAAAGAAATTCACTCCCTACGTCGTTAAGCTGGTTGGCAGAATCCAGATATTTGCTGGATGTTGTCTTGGGCAAATCGGGGTCACTTTTAGCTTCCAGAGAACAGCTGCTCTCTGATCCTTGAATGTGGGCTCTTCTATCTTCAAACCAGCATCAACTTACTATTCTAATGCTGCAGTTTCTTTGGCGTTCCCTTCTGCTGCCAACTTCAGCATACTCTTTACCTTTAGAGATCTCATTAGATTAGCTTAGGCCTATGCATCTCTGATCAGCCATAGCATGAGAGTGAAAGTGATATTTATCACATTAACAGACTTCACCCAAAAGATCATTGAAGATGGTTCTCAGAACTTTATCTCTCAATACTGTAAGGCCATAGTCAACAGTGAGCATGCTAAAGTTGAAGAGACAGAGAATGTGTTAGTCCAGGTGAGTTAAAGAAACAAATCCAGAGACACCCATATATGTGTAAGAGAGAACTTTATATCAAGAAGTAACTATGCATCAATAAAACATCCCAGTCCAGCCCAGATCAAGATCATAAATTTGATATGACACCTTAAGTCTGATATTAACCCATGAATTCCTGTTCAGACTCATGCAGCACAGGAAATGATGCCAAATGCAGGAAGGTCACAGGCCAGTGGGTGCAGAGTCCTGTGGGGCCGATGGTGGAAGCATTTTCAGTGCTCTGGCTGCTATAAGTGTGGCTTGAGGTGTCTTCCCAACAAAAAGGAGGAGAAAGAGAGAGAGAGCGAGAGAGAGAGAGAGAGAGAGAGAGAGAGAGAGAGAGAGAGAGAGAGAGAGAGAGACCCACTTCCAGGGAGGGAAACATTCTCAGAATTCTCAGGAGAAGGCCATGGCCACATAGATTAATTATTAACTGGCCTGATTGATAGACTAGACCCCACCCCTTTGCTTAGGTTGACAGGAGATTGTATAACTGTCACAGAGCAGAAACAACCACCCTGCCAATATACCTCTGATTGGTTCAGTAGCAGAGTAAACAGAGAGTAAACAGAGAGCTCAGAGAGGAGAATTAATTTAAGAGGAAACAAAGAGAATAAGAGAGTAACAAGATGCCTGGGTCTTCCTTGAGTCTTCTCTTTCTCCAGCAGGTGAACTGGAGCAGCAGGATCTAGAGTAGAGGAAGGCCACCGACCTCCCCACTAACAATGTGTACTATTCAATGCCTTGCCTTGTGAGATTATCATTTTCCACTTTGAGGACAGGAGGGATAGACAAGAATTTCTCTTTTCTTGCATAGGACTAAGACCTTCTAAACCATGCTTTCCCAACAACTCTTTCACCTAGAAGGCCATTTTCATGTTCACCCTGTTCTAGAGTTCCAGCATAGACCAGCTCTTTGAATTTCTTCAGAAGCGTTTTGATTTGCTGTATTGCAAGAGTGGACATTTAGGCTATTTCCAAGATTTGGATCTTAAAGCAGATTTTGATGGAAACCCTTAAACACAGACATTTACACACTTCTCCAAATAAAGTTACTTAGTTCTAATCTCTACCTGAAATATCAAGACAACTTGCAGTGCTGAGACGTGTGTAGTGTCTGGAGATTTCCACTGAACAAATATTTACATGAAAACGATGACCAGAAATTTCTTTCTTCTTATTGTGACATATTTCAATATAAGTGAATCCCAAACCATAGCTGCTTACTGAAAGCTAAACTAAAGAGAGCAAAATGTCTTTATTAACATATGAAACACATAAGAAAAACACATTCTAGTTATAAATAAAGAACACTGCTGTTGTATGATCAGATTTACTGTGATGTCTCTTAGCCCCAGCAACATTTGAGGAGTGCATCTCCCCTATTAATATTTAACTTGACTTTGACAACAACTTCACAACTTATTTATATTCCACCAACTGTATTAGCAATGTCATTCAAGAGTTTATCACTTAATATTTTGCTTAAAATGTATTGGGCCTTTTTATACAAAAATAAGACTGGATCTTCAGTTGCCTCATTTGAATGTGAAAGTAGAATGTTGCACAAGGAAGACCAAAAAAAAGTTGATGTGTTTGAATTATGGTGCTGGTGAAGAAAAGGGAAAGTACCAGGGTTCCCAAAGAACAAACAAATCTGTCTTGGAAGAAGTACAGCCAGCATGCTCCTTAGAAGCAAGGATGGCAAGACTTAGTCTCACTTACTTTGAGCATGTTGTTGGGAGAGAACAGTCCCTGGAGAGGAACACCATGCTTGGTCAAGTACGGGGACAATAAGAGGATGAGATGGACAGACACAATGGTTGGAATAAACTGCTCCAACGTAACAATTGTGAGGCACAGAACTGGGCAGCGTTTCCTCCTGTTGCACATAGGATCACTGTGAATTAGAATGCATTCAATTGCACTTGATAACATAGACTGAAAAGCATTAGATTCAGTTACATAAATGTCTATAGCACCTGTATAATAAAGTACTATTTAGGGAAAAACTTTTCAAATGTATTTAAAGAAATCTCTCCAGAAGTGAGATTCCTTTTTCTGGGGTACTTAGATATTTTATGATTTGATGTGTACATCTTCCAGAAAGAAATATGCTATTTCAATGTCTTCTTGATTTTCTAGAAAATTGAACCTGAGCCAAAGTTCAAATTTGGAGGGAGGGGGAGGGGTGGGGTGCTATCTCAGGGAAACAAGTTGTTGTTCACTGTTGTCAAGTCAGCTCCAATTCATGGTTCCTTCATAGTAAATAAGAAGAAATGTTACTTGGTCTTGTGCCATCTTCATAGGTTTGACCCCATTGCTGTGCCTATTCTATCAATAGGGAACAAGAAAGAGATAGGAAAAAAGAAAAGCAGATAAAGGAGATATACAACCAAGAGTCTCAGTTTCATGCAAATATTAAGCCAGTTGTATTTTCATGAGATCTCTGTCCCTCACCCCCAAAACTTCATTGCCGTCAAGTTGATGCCAAGCTGTAGGAATGCTTAGATGATAAGTGTTTGCAGGAGTAAAAAATCTATTTAGACAGGTCAAATGAAAGGAATATATTGGTTAGAATGAGGGAAAGAAATCACCTACCAGCTGTTGCCTCTCATTGGTCAAAGTCTACCCCATGAGGTGCTGCGTCTTCTGCCCTTGCAGCTAGTATCACCCCTGAGCAGATGCATAGGAAGCTGGCTACTTTGCCCGTTGCACACATCTTCACTCAAAAGAAGCAGGAGGTCCCTCAGTGGTCCAGTTGGGTTGGACCTGAGAGACAAAATTCCACAGGAGCAGGACAAGCCATGCCACAGGCCGAACTTTTCCACAGGAGAGGCTAAGGCAATCTGAGGGCTAAAAGGTAAGGAGACTCTTGCAGAATTTAAAGCCTTCTATTGAACAAGAAGTCAAAGGCATGGGAGGCATATGGGGCAAGCAAAAATAAGAAATGTACCACTACCAGTATACAAGAGAGCATTGAACATTATTAATGTTTTTTATCTTTAATTTATTTTAAACATTACTGCTACCGAGTCAATGCTGACTCACGGTGACTTCCTTGGGTTTCTAAGACTTTAACTGTTTTCGGAAGTGGACAATCAAGTCTTTCTCTTGAGGGAGCTATTGGTGGTTTTGAACTGCCAGCCATGTGGATCTCAGTTGAATAATGTGTCAGCACTATTAACTACTACAACACCAGGGTTCCCTGGTCAATATGGTAATGAAAAGATATGGTTATTTATATTTTCATTTTTAATATATGACATTAGAACTGGTGTAAAATATGTTCATGGCCACATGTATTTTGTCTTTTTAAACTTCTTGCTGGGATATTTTTCTATTTTAACATTCATGATTAATCTGTAAGAGTGTAGCATACTTGAATTCAAGACATTCACTCTTTGCCATTTATGTGTCTGATAGAGAAATAGGAACGTGTCCTGGAAGCTTGCTCTGGCCATCGGAGAAAAAAAAATTCTACTGACCTCTTTCACTTACAAAGAGGAAGGAATTTGCCCAAGCATTTGATCTGGCTCCAGTTCAAAGAAAACTTTAATTTCAAAGCTTTTGCCAGTTCTTTATGTTGTGAGGATGGAGACTGGGATCTGTTTCCTTTTTATTTTATAAAATGCCTTCTGGACCTTTAATGAATTCTCCCTGTGGTAATTTAGATACATAAGGGTTGTAAAAAAGAAAATGAAATTCGGTGCTTAAAAAATATTTTTTGTAGTAATAATGTAAAATTTGAATCCTCTTTTAATTGAAAGCTGGGAGGTCATATTTTGAGATCCCTGGGACAAGCAGAAGACTTGAGAGAGGGAAGGATAGGCTCTTTCAGGGAGGAAGTGTTGAGGGAGAGGATATTTAATGAGATTAGGCCTTTAACTGAGGTGAAGTTATAACAGTAAGGGGTTAAATGATATTTAAAATATTGCTGGGCTAAAATGACTTCTTTTTTCACAGGAGAGTACTGTTTCCTGTTCCTTATTTCCCGGGGATGCCGACTCACAGTGACCTTGTAGGACAGGGTAGAACTGCCCAGGCTGTGGCTGTAACAGTTCGTGGAGTAGGAAGTCCTGCCCTTCTCACAAGAAGCAGCTGGTGGTTTCAAAGTGCTGACTTCTCAGCACAACCCAACACCTAGCCTCTAGGACACCAGGGCTCTGAGCCTGGAGATAAACTCTGTGGAATGAAGGAAAAGAGAAAGGGTCCGTGTGAAAAGGAAGGTACAGAGAGGAGACAGAACAGCAGCAGAGATAGGCACCCCTCCAGAAGAGGGAGGTCATAGCTTTCCTACAGTAGATTTAAGGGAGTGGGGGCTGATTTACATCAATTAGATCTTAAAGGAGAGAATGGTATTAATATAAAGGAGGGTAAAATTTGGGGATAGTCAAATGGCAGACACATTGGTGAAATAGATGTGAAAGGTTTCTCTACTGTTTGTCTTTCAAACAACCATGCCACCTATTGACCTCTCTCTTTGTCATTTGCTCTGCTGAGTTTTGCAAGAGTTAAGGTGACATTCGGCAGTTCAGTCGAAATCCTTGAGCAATCAAAATGAAGACACAAAAGCTTTTTTTTTTTTCCAAGCAGAGTAATTCTAGGGGTAAACAGTCCAGAACTAGCATTGAAATCTCAGGGAATAATCAAGAGGACACAATATTTCAATTGTGACTTTAAAAATATCATTTTATTTGGGATTCTTACAGTTCTTATAACTTTCCTCAAATCAATTGTATCAAGCATATTTGTACATATTACATCATCATTTTCTAGACAGTATTTTCTCTTTGAATCCCTGAGCTTCTCTTTTTCCCTTCCTGCCCCCTCCCACCCTCATGATTCCTTGACAAATTGTAAATTATAATTGTTTTCTTATCTTGCACCAATCGTTGTAAGGGTTGTCTCCCTTCACCCATGTTTCTATTTTTCATTCCCCTGGGTTGGGGCTGGTTATACATTGATCAAAGCATTTGGTTTCCCCTTTCTCCTCTCCTCCCATCACCTTTCCTCAACCCTACTGAAATTGCTGCTCACATTTATGTTCCTGACCTGGATTCCCTGTGTCATGAGCTCTTTTCTGCACCAGTATATGTGCTCTGGCCAAGCAAGAACAGAAAGGCAAGACTGGGGTCGTGATAGAGGGAGGTGAGGAAGCCTCAAAGAACCAGAGGTATAGTGTGTGTTTCATCAGTGCTATACTGCATCCTGTTGATTCATCCCTTCCTTGTGACCCTTCTGTGAGGGAAATGTTCTATTGTCTAGAGATGGGTTTGGGGTCTCTACTCCAACCCCTCTTGTTCTCAACAATATGTTTTGTTTGTTTGGATTTTTCTGATGCCTGACCTTGCGGTCACATAGGATAGTGTGTTTCTTCAACGAGGGATTTGTTGCTTCTCAGCTAGACGGTGACTTGTTTAACTTCAAGCCTTTAAGACCCCAGATGGTATATCTTTTGATAGCCAGGCACCATCTGCTTTCTTCACCTCTTGCTTATGCACCCATTTTGTCTTCAGTGATTGTATTGGGAGGGTAAGCATCACAGAATTCCAGCTTGCCAGAAAAAACTGTCCTTGTGTTTAGGGAGGGCTTGAGCAAAGACCCAAAGAACATTCACTTTCTTAATATATTACCATATAAGTATATGTACATAAACCAATGCTTCTAGTTTTATGAATTAATATATTTACATAAGTGCAATCCTATGCTTATATCTGTATCCATAGCTTTGCTTTCTTTGCTCTGCTCCCATTTTTGATCTTTTAAGTTTCCTCTGTTTCTTTTTAGCTTCCTCCTGCCTCATCATCATGCTCCCCCTCCCTCTGCTTCTGAGTATTTTCTCTCACCTAGATTGCGGTTGTTCCAATGCCACCTGGACCTCTATGTCCTCCTTGTTACTTATCATTGCTTAGCTGTTCCTCTGTCTATAGTATTTTTTGCTCACAGCTCCCTTCCCCAGCCTTCTCCTCTCCCCAAGTTCCTCTGGGACTATCCGCCCTGTTGCTTTTTCCCTGAACTTGCTTTCCACACCTATTTTATGTAGGTAAGTGAAAGAACACGACCAATGAGAAAACAAAAAATTGAATAAAAAGGAAAAGAGAATACTTAGCAAAAAGCATACATAATTCAAGCTCTGTCCACTGACCTTTATGACTATTTCCTTATTGGTTCTGTGGGTGAGGGGTGGGATTCCAGGAACTACCTTATCCTAGCCTGCAGTCTGTTTTGAGGGCTTTGTGACTTTATCTTGTTGCCTTTGCTGATCAGTTATGTTGCATTCTTGGTCTGCCCCACTGTGGGGTGGTCAGGGGTGGTCCAGCTGTGTGTCCCCAGGATTGTCCTATGTCTTGGTATGCTCCAGCAAGAGGACACCATGTCTTGAACTGTGATTGGCTCTACAGTCCTCTCTTTGCCTTAGCAGCTCCATGCAGTATGTACCAGTTTGTGGCCTAGTGCCCCCACCCCCCTCTCTCTTTATCCTTCTTTGTTTATTTCTGTAGGGGCATGGCAGGCGGGTCTCTCTCCTTATCCTACATGTTTAGTGTCCTCTGTTGCATGTACTTCTGGGGAAGGGGGCGCAATCAGTTTGGTTCTGACTGGGGCCGGCCAAGAAGAACTCTCTGTTCATGAGTTACTCCATGTGGTTACATTGCCCTCAAGGTTTGGCGCATTGTGGTGAGGTCGGCACTCACACTCTCATTTCTGTGGAGACATAAACAATAACCTCCCCCGGGGAAGTTAGTGCCTACTTCCACAGGGCCACCATCTCCCTCTTACTGTCCCCCCCCCCCCCCCCCCCCCCCCCCCCCCCCCCCCCCCCCCCCCCCCGTCTCCCCTCCGCCCCACTTTCCCCTTCCTTGTGTTGGAATGACATATGCATTCTTGGGTTTTCTCGGTCCCCCACCCAATTGCCCATACCGCAACACATAAAGTGTGACATAAGTGCCTTTTCTTCTATACCTATTGTGCTGATTATACTTATTTTAGTAGACTCATGTTGTCCTTGTCCTTTTGTGATAGCTAATTTTGCATAGCATAATTTTCTACAACTCTTCCTGTGAGAGGATGTGCTTCATGCAACCATTGGTGGTTTTTAGCATAATACTCCATTGTGTGTATGTGTCAGAGTTTTATAATCCACTGATCTATTGATAGAAATTCCAGTTGTTTTTAATTCTTTGCAATTGTGCCGCACTTAACATTGGAGCACGGATGAATGGTCATGTTCTATTTCTTACCTCTTCTGGGAATATGCCCAGCAGAGCGATTGCTGGGTCATAAGGTAATTCAATTTCCATTTAATTTAAATACCCCCAGATGATTTTCTACGGCGGCTATAGGTATCTACATGACCACCAGCGGTGAATGGGGAGTTCCTGTATCATCATGTCCCCTCCAACATTTGCTCTCGGATATTCTGATTTGGGCAATCCTCAAGGGTGTTAGGTGGTATTTCATAGGTGCTTTAATTTACACTTCTCTGATGGCTAGTGATCCAGAGCATTTCCTCATATGTTTATTGGCCTTTTGGATCTCCTCCCCAGTGAAACTTCAGGTCTGTCGCCGACTTCCTCAGGGGACTGTTTTCTTCTTTTTTCAGACTCGCAGGGTATTGTAGATTTTAGTAATAAGCCCGAGCCTTAGTGGATCCCATTTGTCGATTGCAGGTTCACCTGTGTATGCAGTCTTCTTAGGTTTGTCCCAATTTCCTCATTGATGATCCTGATAGTTTGGTGTTTTACTTCTAGGACTGTGATCTCCCTTGAATTTATTCTTGCCTGAGATGAAGTAAGGATCTTGTTTCATTTTTCTAAAGGTAGATCTCCATGGTTTCCAGCACCACTTGTAAAAGAGGACATCCACCACCTACTTGAGGCTTTTGGGGTCCTTATTGAAGATCAGTTATCTATATGCTGATGTCTTTTTTCTCTGAGTTTTCTCTTCTTTTCCATTGGCCTATCTGTCATTATTCTAGTATCATGCTGTTTTGACCACTGTGGTTTTATAGTAGGTGTGAAAGTCAGGTAAGTCAAATCCTCTGTCTTTTTCTATCTTGACGAGTTCTCAATTCTGGATTTCTTGCTACTCCATATGAAATTGGTAATCATTTTCACCAATTCTTTGAAGAAGTTGTTGGTATTCAAATCAGGATAGCATCAAACTTATGTAGTGCCCTGGGTAAGATTGACATCTTTATTGAGTGTTCTGATCCACGAATATGGCATATTTTTCCATTTATGGAAGTTGCTTTTGGTTTATTTTAGTAGGGTTCTGTAGTTTTCTTTGTATGTCTTTCATTTTTTGTGAGATATATCCTTAGATATTTCAGTTTGTTCTTGGCTATTGTGGCAGCCAAGTGCTTATGTTAATTTTATGATTGAAATGTAGGGATGTAGTCTAGCCTGCTAATCTGGAGATAGCCATTGAGTAGCCAATGAGGCCTCTATGTGGGCATGGCTTTCTCCTGAGACTTCTGGGAAATCTCATGATATTTCCCTCATGAAGATGAGAAGATATCTTCCCCAGTTGTTGTGAGTTAGTCTGAGAGGCGATGAGTCACGGAAAAGACAAGATGGCAATGTCCGAGAAGCTGGAGGAGCCGGCAGAGAGACCACACAGCTTTGCCCTGATGGAGCCAGACCTCTGAAGCTGGGGTGGCATGCTGTTGATGGACCCTGAGCCCTAGAAGCGAGGAGCCAAGGGGAGATCCCTGCCAGCGCCAGAATTCCGCACCCACTGACCTATGATGTCGTGAGTCGGAAGGAGACTTTGTAGACTGATTTCGGGCATATGGGTTAATATCGGACTTATGACTTTGAACGGGACTGGATTAGGATGCCTTCTCAGTGTCACATTCGTTTTGTATATAAACCCTTTCCTTATATCTATATGCATGTTTTTGAAATTTGTCCCTCTAGTCTACCTGGACTAACACAGCTATTATGAAGGGTAGTACCTTCTTAATCTCTTCTCTCATGGTCTTGTCAATGTATATACCAAACCAATAGATTCCTGTTTGTTGACCCCACCACTTTCCTGTGTTCCTCTATTGCTGCAAATACTTCTGTTGTGGAGTTTTTGGGGTTTTCAGTGTATGGAATCATGGTATCTGCAAATAGTGATAGTTTCACCTCCTCCTCTGACAATGAGATACCCTCAATGTCCTTCTGCTGCCTTATGTTTTTAGCTAGGACCTCCAGTATGAAGTTGAAAAGAAATGGGGGGGTGGGGGTAAAGACATCCTTCTCTGGTCCCCTTTTTCAGTAGGATTGTTTCCATCTTTTCTCCATTGATGATGAGGTTGGCGATTGGCTTTTTGTAAATAGCTTGTATCAGCCTGTGGAATTTTCCTTTCATTCTTATCTTTTTGAGTGTCTTAATTAAGAATGGGTGTTGGATGTTGTCAAATGCTTTTTCTTTGTCTATCAATATTTTCATGTGATTCTTATCTTTTTCTTACCAATATGGTGAATAATACTGATTGATTTTAGGGTATTAAGACATTTCTGCATTCCCGGAGTGAATTACACCTGATCATGATGTATGGTATGTTTCATATGCTTTTGTATTCTTTTGGTAAATATGTTCTTAAGGATTTTTGCATCTAGGTTCATGTGAGATAGCGATCTGTAGTTCTTTATTCTGGTAGGATCCTTGCCCTGTTTGGGTCTCAAAATTATATTGGCTTTGAAAAATCAATCTGGGAGTTTGCCATCTTTTTCTATGCTCTGGAATATGTTGAGGTGGATCAGTGTGAGTTCTTCCCTGGATGCTTGGTAGAATTCTCCCACGAAGCTGTCTGGTTCAACTTTTGGGGGCAGTTTTTTTTAATAATCATATCTAATTATTTTTTGATATATTGTGTTGAGGGTTTTAGCTTTTATCTGGAAAATCTAGGAAGGGTTTGTTTTTCCAAGTGTTTGTCCATATCATCTTCTGTGTGATTGAATTAATTAGAATACAGGCTGTCATGGCACTTTTTGATTATCCTTTTAATCTTGTTGGGGTCCCTTGTGGTTTCCCCATTTTCATCCTCTAGGCTGGCTATTGATGTTTGCTCTTTCTTTCCCTTGGTTCAGTTTGCCTATTTTTAGCACCTTGCCTCCCGATAGTGGCCTCCTTACCTCCTAATTTTCCGATCTAACAACAGGGGCACCGGCCAGGTGATTCTACTTGGATGTCAGCCCGACTTCTGTCTCCTCTGACTTATTTTTTGAAGCAAATATTTACAATAAAAATATATCTATATCTCTATATATCTATATATCTACATTCCTGACTGCAGTGTAAAGTGAAAACAGAAGAGCCACACTATCTTCTGTTAATGTTTATCATAGAATCTCTTCTTTCATTTGACAACTGCTGTTTTTTTTCCCCCTGAAATGTTTCATCAATAGAATATATTTTTGAGGTTGCATTTTTTAAGTCTACTCTGTTGATCTCTAGCTTTGGATGGGAATGCTTAGTTCATTTATATTTAAAATAATTGCAGATAAGAAAGAACTTCCTAATTTTGTTCTGCTATTTGATTTTTTTTTTAAGCCTGGATCAAAGAAGATACTTGAACAGGGCAAGGGGATACTGCACAAATAAAGCTGTAACATGTGTGTTTATCCAATATGTGGTGATGAAATAATCTGAGGAATTGGACTATATGAGGAAGAACTTGACATCAGGATTTTAAAAAGAATTGGAAGTTGCTCATCCAATTTACCACCAACTGAAATATAGTAACCTTTTCTCAGACATACATGCACCTCTCATCCCACCTTGATTTGAATTTCCAGTAACACTTGCTTACCATTTGTTTTCTTAATTGGTGTTCATCTAACTCTTATCACAATCCATCCATCCATCCATCCATCCACTGTATCAAGCACATTTGTACATTTGTTGCCCTCA